>CAUYRB010022614.1:0-69333 GCA_963574695.1 Propithecus perrieri
ACCATGCCCGGCTAATTTTTTCTATGTAGTTTTAGTTGTCAAATTAATTTCTTTCTATTTTTAGTAGAGATGGGGTCTCGCTCTTGCTCAGGCTGGTTTCGAACTCCTGAGCTCAAACAATCCGCCCGCCTCAGCCTCCCAGAGAGCTAGGATTACAGGCGTGAGCCACCGCGCCCGGCCTGAAAATTTTCAATGTAAGTACAGCGGACCACTGGCCACAAAAACCCATCTTAACTGAGAATAAGGGATATTGACAAAGTCAGAAAAGACATCACAAGAAAAGAAAACTAGAGGCCAATTTCTCTAATAAACATTGGTGCAAAAACCCTCAATAAAATATGAGCAAAGAGAACCAACAATACATCAAAAATATTATACTTTATAACCCAGTGAGATTTATCACTGACACGCAAGACTAGTTTAAGATGCACAAATCAATCAATAAGATATATCACATTAACAGAATGAAAGATAAAAAACACATGATTATCTCAATTGATGTGGAAAAAGAATTTGACAACATCCAACAACGTTACTTGATAAAAACTCCCAACAGTTTAGGTATAGAATGAGAGTTCCTCAAGACGATAAAGACCGTTTATGAAAGACCCACAGCTAGCATTATAATTTTAATGAGAAAAAACTCAAAGACTTTTTACCAAGATCCAGTACAAGTCAAGGATGTTCACTCATGCCACTTCTATTCAAAATAGTACTGGACGTGCTAACAAGAGCAATCCGATAAGACAAAGAATCAAAGGCATTCAAATCAGAAAAAAAGAAGTAAAATTATCTCTATTTATAGATGATGTAATCCTGTATGTAAAAAACCACAAAGATTCCACAAAAAAACTGTTAAAACTAAAAAATAAATTCAGTAAACATATATAGGCCAGTGGAACAGAATAGAGTCCAGACCAAAATTCAAACATATGCAGTCAAGTAATTTTTGACAAAAACATGGAAAGAATAAAATGGAGAAAAGATAGTTTCTTCAATAATGGTGCTGGGAAAACTGGATCTGCATATGCAAACTAATAAAATTGCACACTTTATACAAATATCAATTCAAAATGAATTACATAAACTTAATTATAAGACCAGAAACTATAAAACTCCTAAAAGAGAACATAGGGGAAAAGCTCCTGGATATTGGCCTTGGCAAGGATTTTTTAGATATCACACCAAACACGCAGAGCACAAAAGCAAAAATAAATACGTGGGACTACATCAAACTAAAAAACTTCTGTACAACAAAGGAAACAATCAATGAAATTAAAAAGCAGCCTGTGGATGGAGAAAACATATTTGCAAACCATATATCTGATAAGGGGTTAATATCCAAAATTTATAAAGATTTTGTAAAACTCAACAGTGGAAAAACAAATAGTCTCATTAAAAAATGGGCAAAAGACCCCAATAGATATTTCTCCAAAGATATAAAAATGTCCAATAGGTATATGAAAAGGTGCTCAATGTTGTTAATCGTCAAGGAAATGCAAATCAAAGCAACTGTGAGATATCACTTCACATGCAGTAGGATGGCTATTATCAAAAAGTCAAAAGATAACAAGTGTTAGAAAGAGTATGGAGTAAGGGGAGCTCTTGTACTTTGTTGGTGGGAATGTAGATTGGTATAGCCATTATGGGAAATAGTATGGAGGTTTCTAAAGAAATTAAAAATAAAACTACCACATGACCACAGCAATCCCTGGACATACACATGAAGGAAATGAAATCACCACCTCCTGAAGATATCTGCACTCCCACGTTGATTGCAGTGTTATTCACGATAGCCAAGATAAGAAAACAACTTGAGTGTCCATTTATGGATGAATGGATAAAGAAACTGTGGGCCATATATACAAAGGAATATTATTCAACCCTAAAATTGAATGAGATCTTGCCATTTTTCACAACATAGATGGACCTGGAGAACATTATGTTAAGGGAAATAATCCAGACACAGAAAGAAAAATACATATTACATGATCTCACTTATATGTGGAATCTAAAGAACTAAATTAAAAATACAGAGAAAGAGAGCGAAACAGTGCTTACCAGGGGTGGTGGAGCAGGCGGAGGAAATGGAGAAATGTAGATCAGAGAATACAAAGTAGCAGACAGGAGAATAACAAGTCTAGAGATCTAATATACAACATGAGGACTACAGCTAATAAAATTTTACTATATATAAGATTCTTGCTAAATGAGTAGATTTTAGCTGTTCTTGCCACAAAAAGATGGATGACTATGCGAGACGATGGATATGTGAAATGAGATTATAAATCAACAGAAAAAAATCTGATTTAAATTATAAGTTATTAAGTATGGAATGTCCGATTTCCATAAGTACTAAGTATGACAGTTGCTATCTCTGACATTTCACTTTGACACTTCTTGTTTTACTTTTATTGTAAAGGTACATCCTCAGTCTTTCAAACCCACATTTTGGCTCATGATTATCTTTAAAATTTTTTTTAGAACAATTTTTGTGAAACCACAGGTAAGTCAAAAATTACTGTTATTTTCAAATATGAGTTCTTTCATGGAACCAATGCAGCACAGACAGCTCGAAATATCAACAAAATGTATGCGAAGAATGTGGCTACTGAACGCACAGTGTATCAATGGTTCAAGAAGTTCTGTCCTTGTGATTTTAATCTTGAAAATGAGCCATGTGGATGACCTGAGACCAAGGTGGATAATGATAAGCTGACAGCTATAGTAGAAGCAAATCCATCTCACCCTATGCGTGAATTAGCAGCAAGTTTTGACATTACTAATTCCAACAATATTGGACCATTTGAAATAAATGGGCAAGGTAAAGAAGCTGGATAGATGGGTACTGCATGAATTAAATGAGCGCCAGAAGACAAATAGTCTCGAAGCTTGCCTTTCTTTGCTGTCATGCCATAAAGGTAAACCATTTCTACACTGTACTGTTATGTGTCATGAAAAATGGATTCTTTTTGACAATCACAAAAAGAACTGAAGTACCAAAACACAGTCCAAAATTGAATATTCGTCCAGAAAAGTTAATGGTGTCTGGTGGTCCAGCACTGGTATTGTACACCACAGCTTCTCGAAACTTGGTCAGTCCATTACAGCAGATGTCTACTGCACCCAATTGGATGAAATGATGAGGAAGCTTGTGATTAAGGAGCTGAGATTGATCAACAGAGACAAGGTTGTCTTGCAAGGGTCCAATCCTCTTGCAAGACAGTGCGCGACCACATGTTGTACAAACAATGCTGCTGAAACTACAGAAGCTGGACTTGGAAACTCTCTGTCATCCACTGTATTCACCAGATCTTGCACCAACTAACTACCACTTCTTCCAGGCTTTGGACCACTTCTTGCAAGGAAAAATATTCAGTTCTCAAAAAGCTGTGGAAAATGCCTTTCGTGATTTCATCACCACTTGCTCTCCAGGCTTCTTCACTGCTGGCATAAACAAGGCACTATTAAGATGGCAAAACTGTGTGGATAGTTTACGTGCATAGTTTGATTAATTGTACTGCTTCTTGTTTGAGATATAATAAAGTATACTTTTGATTCAAAATCAGACATTTCATATTGAATGACCTTAATACAAAAATAGTTTGCATATTATTTAAAAATAATGCAATTATTACATAAAAAACATACACAGAAAATAGAATATAATTTAAAGTTAGATACGGCTTTAGAGCTCTTTTTTTTTTTTTAATATACTGCAGTTAGATCAATGAGATTAGATAAAATGTGGGCATATCATACCCAGGCTAATTTTAGGCAGATATCAAAAGTCAATCAGTTGTACAAAAGTTTATTGAAATCATATTCTGTTTTATCTTGGAATCTTTCTCAGATACTTACCATCATATTAAGTTTATGAAACTTATATGTAGGAACCCTCACAGGGAATTCATAGGAAAATGTCATTTCATGAAAATGCATGATCTTTACCATAAGCTACACCTGTCATTCTCATCCAGACTGCCTATCTGAATCATCTCTAGAGTTTTAAAAATCTAACTGCCTGAGTCCAATTCTTAGAGTGCCTGATTCACTAGGTCAAATTAAAGATTCTGTGTTTTTAAAAAGTTCTATAGCCAATTCTGATAAATGTGTTGTTTTAGAATCATTGCCCTATGGCTTTGGCTTTGTCTCCTAGATTTCTGTGCCATCTCTTGCTTTGGTGAGCTAGGCTATACTTTAACAGCTTTTACTTAAATCCTGGGCTAAACCCAGGCCCTAGTCTTGACTGTGACGATATTATGAAATACTGTAAAAGGAGAAGGATGATAATAAAGAATACAGGAGTGAAAACCCTCTCTTTTATGAGAAAAATAGCACTTCAATAACTTTTTCTCTTAATGTTTTTCTTTCTTGAAAAAAATTACTCATGTCTAGCCTGCCTTCCTAGGATGAAGGGTGTTGTCATCATACCCTGGTAAATGCATGAGAAAAGAGATGCCCAAGAGAACAGCCTCCAGGAAAGAATAGTTCACATGAAAGATACATGATCCTACCTTTTGCAACAATCTGGATGGAACTGGAGACCATTCTCCTAAGTAAGTTTCTCAAGAATGGAGAAATAAACACTACTTGTATTCACTATCAATTGGAACTAACTGATGAGCACACATGTGCACAGAGGGAAGAAAAACTTAGGAGAAATCAATCAGGGGGAGGAGGGAGGAGAGGAGGGACAAAACCTACCTAATGGGTACAAAGAACACTATTTGGGTGATGGGCACACGTATAGCCAGGACTCAAGCATTACAAAAGCAATCCATGTAACCTAAAATATGTGTACCCCCTTAATATTTTAAAATAAAAAAAAGACAAATGATCCAACATAAGAGAGAGACAAGAGATCAATTTTACTTCAGCACAGTTCTCTTTATTATGTCTGCTGATTTTCTAGCTTCCCATATTTCAACACTCTTCTACTAGGAATTACATAGAAAGCATTGTTACTAATGATAAAAACTTTCCAAATTTAGGGTGATGTTTTTGAGGAGGCTATGAAGCTACTCAACAGATAGATAGTATGATTTACATGAAGAAAAAAAGGTGACAAAATATAATCTCTGTCGAAGCTGCAAAATAATTTATCCAAATTTTAGTGAAATGTTAGTCCCTAAAACTTTAATAAATTACTAATATGGAAGAGTATTTTCCATTCTCCCAAAACAATTAGCCCAGTGTTTCCAAATTTTTTAACAGTGAGATTTATTCTATTCTTTTAAATGATGATCAATTTAAGAGGACATTTTGCAAAGTAGATGATCATTTAAGAGAAACTGTAAAACTTGTAAGTCTATTCTGTGGTACTTTTGAATATCAGAGAGAAATTCCAACACCTAAGTTTAAACAGCAATGTAAACTTTAGGAAGAATAGTTTACTATTCATAAGTATAGAGTCAAATTTAATTCTAAGAATTAGTGGGTGTATTGAGTTTTGCCAGATATTGGAAGCATTTATAATAAGAAGAAGTCTATTGTTGGAGCATTGTCAATATCAACTACCTGGGCAAAAGCAGAAAATGTTCAATGATATGAAGAATTCAAGAACTGTCACTATAGAAAGGACCTACACTCGAATGTTTATAGCTGCACGATTCACAATTGTAAAGATGTGGAAACAACCCCAATGCCCATTAGTACATGAGTGGATTAATAAAACGTGATATATGTATACCATGGAGTACTACCCAGCTATTAAAAATAATGGCCAACTACCTATTGTACTATCCTGGCTGGAGCTGGAGCCCATTTTTCTAAGGGAAGTATCACAAGAATGGAAAAACAAACACCAAATGTACTCACGATTAAATTGATACTAATCAAGCAACACTAATGTGCACATATGGGACGTACCATTCAGAGGGTGTCAGGCATGTGGGGGGGGGGAGGAAGGGATGGGTATATTCACACCTAACGGATGCAGTGTGAGCTATCTGGTGGGTGGGCACGCTTGTAGCTCTGACTCAGGCAGTGAAAAGGCAATTTACATAACCAAAGCATTTGTACCCCTGTAATACTCTGAAATTAAAATGAATAAATAAATACATTTTAAAAATTAAAAAAAAAGAATTGTCAAAGAACATTCAAAAATACATAGTTAGGAGTGTTTGTCATGAGTACTATTGAAAAGTAAACTCATAGTTATTTTTTGTCATTCAGAAATGTGCCTTTTAATGAAATGTAAAATTTGGTGTCATAGATTTAAAATTCTTTGGATGAAATTCTTCTAAGACTATAGACTATGAAAATTTATCATTAAATATGAAAAAATACCTCAAAGCAGACTATCACAGTAATAAACTGATTCTTGAACTTAGAGTCTTTGAAATTTGTGTGTAAGTTACACAAATACATATATGTGTATATAGGAATGTAAGGACTTTAGATTTTATTTATTTTTTTCTTCACTGATGTGAGCCGAACACAGTTCCTTAGAGTGCTATAGTCAACGTGTGGGTGGAAAGCTAGTTAACAGGGTGTTCTGTTCTAGCTTTATATTTTCAAAGGATTTAATATAACACATTCCAATTAGGATTATAAAAATTGAATTGATAGTATTCAAGGACATATTTGAGGTGATATTGCTGGAAAACTAACTAAAATGTAAAATGTTTCCGGGAGAGAGAGAGAATGCAGAACACTCTTTGGTTTGTATCTTGTTCTCCTACAGTTTCCTCTACTTTAAAAAAATAATGTGCCTTTTTATATGACCTGGACTCTAACCATTTTCATATAAATACTGAACAAGATAGTACCACATAGAGGAAAAAAGACTGAAGCCTGCAGGAGCTAAAGGTCATTAGAGGACTAGCAATGCACGATGAACTCATAGGTAGGACTCACTGTAATGTGATAAAGACAAAAGCACAAAAGGCGAACCTCCTGCAAAATAAAATAAGTCCCGCCTAATCCAAAACAAATGAACAAACAAACAAAAAAACCTTAGTTTTGGGTCACTGCAAAGCAGACCCAAGTCAAAGACTTCAGAGCAAGTTGTTTACTGGGGAGGTAATTCCAGAAAGCACATGTGAAACAGTGGGGCACAATGGCAGGGAATGAGGAAAGCCATTACAAAGTGCAGGGATATGCAGGTGAATGCTGGAAACCAGGTGAAACACACTTAAGACTTGTCCCTTCGGAGGCTGGGAAAGCTGGAACATTGGTTTAGGGTTACCTCAGGTTCAGCGATATGGGTCCTTCAGATGTTTACCTCCCTCTCCCAGTGTCAGAGAAATCATTCAGGGAGAGAAGTAGACAGGTAAGAAGTTGTCTACCATGTTTTCAGGTGAATTCAGATGTGGGCCAAGGCTAAATGTATAGGCAAATTTAATTTTAAGAATCACTGGATATATTGAGTTTTGGGTAGATTGGTGGCATAGCATTCTTAGAAATCAAAACTGTACAATAATTTAAAATACAAACATTGGGAGAAAGTTAGAGGTTTTATGAATAGAAATAAAATTAAAGGATCTGTGTAATTCCCATTAAGGAGAAACTGGGCCGTGGGTTGGCATTTGTGTTCAGGCTTTATATACAGTTGAGATGAATGCATTTTGAATCTGGCAATCACTCAACAACTCTCTGTAAGAAATCTACACATTTAATATTGAATATATCTAATGTAATTTGTTTTGTACTTTAAATCTTCCCATAAAACATTTAAGTGGAAAACTATGCCCACCAATGATACTCCATAAATCTTTTACATAAATTCAGTGGTCAATCTTTAATCAGCAAATAAATATTAAATATCAATATCTACTATGTTCTAGCCTCAGTTAACAATCTCTGTTAACAGAGAATAACAGACATGTAAAATGATTGTCAACAAACAAATAAACAATAACAACAAATAGAGCTGTCTGGAGAAAAAGCTGTAGAAAACCAAAGGACAGTCTTTAATGAAATGTCTGGGAAGGGGAGAAATTTGTGCTTGGTTTTGAAAGCTACATAGATGTTTCCTAACAGAGAACTAAAAAACAGTGTTTAAAGCAGACACGATGATAGAAATTAGTGTGTAGTACATGACACATAATGAGAATATTAGGATGAATAATTTATTTGGAAAAAAATCAGCATTATAATATTATTTTTATTTTTTTCCAGTTTTATTTTCAGTATATAAAGGAAGATTTTCAGTTTTTTTCATAAGTCCAGATAAATTTTGTTAAATTTATTCTTAGGTCACTCATATTTTGGACTTTTTAAAATTCTTCTTTCTGATAAGCAATAGCTGGCACCAAAGCTAACTATTTTTTTTGAAAATGAAAATGCATCATCTACTGAGATGTTGTAATGAAGTACTCTTCATTCTGGAAATTTGTCAGTTGATTATCTCAGGTCTTCTAGGCCTAAAGTGATATCATTGAAAGTAGTTCTCATAAAGTAATCTTCAATTTCTATTTCAATAAAAGCTTTTAAAGATCAAAATGGATGTTAAATTTTATCATTTGCTTTTTTAGAATCCTTAGAGGTGATTATAAGATTTTTTTTCCTTCTTTGAATTATTAATGCTAAGAAAAGCATTAATGGATTTCCTAATGCTGAACTGTCCTTGCATTCTTGGAATAAACTTTCTCTCATCATGATGTATTATTTTAATACACTGTTGGGATTGAGTTGCTAATAATTTATTTAGAATAAATAAATCTATGTTCAAACATGGATGCATGCTATAGTTTTTTCTTTTGTAAGCTATCTTAATCAAGTTTCAGTGTCAGGGCCACCAGTTTTGTAAAATGAATTAGGAAATTTCTACCGTTTGGACTCTCTATTAAGTTTACATAAAACAATAATAATCTGTTCTTTGGAAGTTTCAAAGAGTCTGCCCATCTATCTGAGCCAGTGTTTCTTGTCATATATTTTATATCATTGATTTCAAACTATTCTATCATTTAAGAATGCAATTGTATTCTTTCTTTTGCCATATGGACTTTATTATATTCGCTTTTAATTTTCTAGAAATTTTTGAAACTGCAATATATTAAGCATGTATTATTTTTCTAGGCTCTTTTCATTTATGTGCTTTGCCTACTTTCATCCTCAAAGAATCATTGTGAAATCAGTATTACTATCCCTAATTTGCATTTGGAGAAAATGCAATTTAGTGAGGTTAAAATACATGTTGAATGTCCTAGTGTCCTAAGTTTCTGAGGACACAGTGTTCTGTGCATACTTTTGTCCTGTAGCCCCTTTGTAGACCCAGGCAGATTGTAGATAACCACTAATTCCTTGTAGAAATGAACAGAGCCTGCTTCTGCATGACTTGAAGATCTTTCCATGAACTATAAGATAATGAGTATTACTGTTTCTGTCTCTTATGATGACAACAATATCAAGGTAAAACAAACCTAGTTATTATATTTGAATTCAGAAAATTACAAGAGGCACAAATTTTGTATTTCTATTTATTAGTTCACTTTACTGAAGTATAATTGACTTTCAATATAAGGCACACGTTTTTCATGTAGAGCTGGATTTGTTTTGACAAATGTATTACTTCATGTAATCACTCCCAGAATCAAGATATACAGCATTTCCATCACACAAGAAAATTGTTCTGCAATCAATTTCACTCTTCTCTTTGTCACTAGGGAATCATTGAAATGCTTTCTGTCACTATACATTAGCTTTAACTGTTTCAGAACGTCATCTGAAATACAAAAACATATACATTTTTGTATCTGACTTCTTTCATTTAGCAAATTTTTGAGATATATCCTTGTTACTAGTAGTCAATTGCTTTTAATTGATAGATAGCATGCCAATTGATGAGTATACCACAATTTCTTTACCCATTTGCCCATTGATGGATATTTGAGGAGTTTCTAGTTTTTGACTATTATAAATAATGTTCCCATGAGTATTAATGCTCATAAACTTTTGTAGACCTGACTTTTTATTTTCTTGAGTAATTGCTAAGGAGTAGGATTGCCTTGTTTCCTATATTAGGGGGAAAGCATTCAATAGTTCACCATTAAATATTATGTTAATTGTTGGTTTTTCTTAGATTCCTGTTACCAGTTTGTGGAAGTCTCTTTTATTTTCTAGTTTCCCAAGAGTTTTTATGAAGGGTAGAAGCTGATTTTTTAAAGTATTTTTCTGCATCTATGAGGATTATAAAATGATTTCATTTTTTATTCCGTTAATAATTTATGTTAACGTTAGAATGCTAAACCAACCTTGCATTCCTTGGTAAACTCATTTTATCTTTATGTATTTTCCTATTTATATATTGTTCCATTTTCCTTGGTTCCCTTTCCCAGAGATTTCAGCTGCTTTAGCAATGACAAAATCTGATGTATGCCTCCTCAGCTTGCTAGCCCGTTGTCCCTCGCCTGGTCTGTAGCAATGTGTATGTGCACATACTTACACACCTACTCCATCTTATTATATTGTAGTATTTATCAACTAAATATTATTTTAAAATTGGGACTTGACCCCAAAACTCTTGTACTTAAAGGTTATTTTGGAGAGCCTTTGATTTTTTAACATTACTTATAAATATTTTGTTAGACCTAACTCTCCATTTAGCCCATTTACTAAAATGGTACACCATTAATCCTTATTAAAAGTTTTCTTTGAGTTTCTCATTGTGACACATCAATTTGTTGGTGTGTCTTATAAAATAATTTTTCAAAGTGAATTAGTGGATGTCACATTTATGAGGATTTACTTATTTTAAATTCCATTTTTATTGACATTCCAATTTGGCTAAAATTAAAATATAGTTTATAGACTATATGTCTTTAAAATATTTTGTTAATAGTGGAAGAAGTCTGACACTAATGAGTTAATTTTTCCTTTATGAGTATCCAGTATTCTATTTGCAAAAATCCTTGAACTTTTGAACCAAATGGATAGGACTAAGCTGAAAATAGTGATTTTATTTAGATGTTTTTCATTATAGTATTTTAGAATATGGAATCTTTGATAAACCATGCATTGATTTTTATCAATTCAGTGTAACTGACTTTGAGCTGATGAAAATTTCCTATAGCTCTTGAAATTCATTGTTGAATAATCTCAATTGTTGGGATTGCAAATTTTCATCATTTTTTTCTGTATATTCTTGGATATTGAAAAGAATGTTGAGGAAGGTTTTGAAGTTTTGGTCATGTGACATTTAAATGGGAACCATGATAGCTATTATATTTATCTTCATCAATTTAAGATATTTCAGTGCTCACTGCCAGTTCTTTTATATAAAGTGTGGCCCATATTTTTCATCAAAGCATAGTTCAAATTTAAAAACAACATACATATAAAACTTATTTCTAATTCTATGTGTACAACAGGGTACATTTTACCTACATATACACACCTGTGCAGCCGGAAACCCAGTAAAAATATAAAAATCTTTTCATGACCTGAGAAAGCTTCTTTGTCATTCCCTCTCAATACTCAACTATAAAGGTCCTCAATATTCTGTTTTTTATAACTTCAGTGAGTTTTTCTGCTATTTAAACTTCATATGAATGGAAATATTAAGCATTTTCTCTTTTATGCTCTTTTTTGCACTAATGTACCTGTGAGATTCAAACCATTGAATATAGCCAGTAGATTATTTATATATTTAGTGTGCTGTGTAAACTTCATTGGGTAAATGTGCTACTGTTGTTTATACATTCTCATATTTGTAGATATTTGATTTTTTTCTAATTTAGAGAGCAATTATGAAGATTCTATGAATATCATTGAAGAAGTCCTTTCCAAAATATGTACAACTATTCTTCATTCATAAGTATCTAGGAGTAGAATTGCTGTATCATAGGGTAGGCATTCTTTTACCTATATTAGAAACAGTATAACAGTTGCACAGGCTGGACGTACTATTTTACGCTCCCACCAGAAAGGAATGAGGATTCTAGATGCTTCACATCCTCATCAATAATTGACAGTTAGTCCTTTAATTTTGGACATTGTAAGAGGTATCTGGCAATATTTAATCATAACTTTAAATTGCATTTCTTTTATGGCTAATTATGTTTAGCATTTTTTCATGTGGTTTTTTGCCATTCTTTTTTTTTTTTTTAGTAAGAAGTATTTCATCCATTTAAATTTTCTTTTTATTATTGTGTTTTGAGCGGTCTTTTTTTGGTATATTTTGGATACAAGTCTGTTATCAGATATGTGATTTCCAAGTATTTTCCCCCTATCTTTCAAAGAACAGTTCTTAATTTTGATGAAATTCAATTTATCAAATATATTTTTGTGGATGGTGTTACATCCTATGTTTTCTTTTAATTTTATTGAATTTTGAATTCTACATTTATACAAATTATGCATTTTAATTTAATTTTTATATAACATGCAAGGTAAGGATCAAAATTTATTTTTTATATTGATATCTAATTTTTCCAACACTGTTGGAACAATATCTAATTGTCCTAACATTAATCAATGGTGCTGAGACAACTGGATATCCACACAAAAAAGAATGAAAACTGATCTCATATCCAATATAAAAATTAACCCAAAATTCAACAAAGATCCCCCAAAAAGCTCAAAAAAACAAATATACCTTGCTCAGGTATTCCTTAGGATCTCATTGAATCTGTAGATCAATTGACATCTTTACAATATTCAGTCCTCCAATCCATGGACGTAATATGATTCTCCATTTGTTTAGAACTTGTTTTATTCTATCAGTAATATTTTATAGTATACTCCATATAGATCTCCACATAGTTTTCTAAGTTGATTCCTATTTCATATTTTTAATGGCTTTATTAGTATATAATTCGCATACCATGCAATTCACCCACTGAAAAGTATACAATTCTGTGAGTTGACCTTTCACATTCTTGATGCTGTCCTTTGGAATGAGAAAGTTTTTAATTTTCTTGGTGTATCATGCCAAAAACTATTGCCTAATCTAAGATCATAGAGATATATACCTATGTTTTCTTGTAGGAGTTTTATTGTTTTAGCTCTTACTTTGGGATCTTTGTTGAGTACTTGAGATGGTGTACATTTTTCATAAATTTTGTAAAGCTCTCATAATATCTATGCCGTTGTACACAAAATTTAATATTTATTTTTATGATTCCGATTCCTTTAACTCACCGAATGTTTCATAAGAGCAAAATAAAGTGCCTCCCAGATTTATGAGATTATTTTAGAACTGTGTAATGCTCATTTTTCCCCCTTGGAGAAACAGGAAGTCATGTCTGCTCAGGAGTTAACAAACTCCAAAAGGCAACTTGAATTTGGTCTGAAACTAAGAATCCACAAGATTCGGTTTGGTTCTAAACATAGAGAAACATTATTTCCTCCTTCCTTGTTATTATCCTAACTAGCCCTCTGTGGCTACGTGATTATCAACCACAATCAAATGCTTTGTTCACCTAATTTTAAATTATTCAACCTCTGAAGGCTTGTTATTTATTGAAAAAGAATAAATTGTAATATTTCCTAGTCCATATCCACCAATTTAAGTGAACGCCATCACAATTCTCTGTATGAAGACTAGATGGCACATAGAAGGAATAGGATTATTTAAAAAATTTAATTGATACTCCATGTCAAAATAAAAAGCATCTCCACCTAAAAGCACTATAATGCTAAGTGGAACATGGAGGACTTGGAGAATATTCAGAGGTCAGCCATTTAAAAAAGTATCTACCTGGAATGGCTTAGCTATCCACATGCCGACAGAGTGTGTCTGGGCCAAAGTGTTTCATGAGGTCTCTTGCAGCTCAGCTGAACAATGATTCTCTAAATCCATGTTGGAACATGAGATTTAGTGAAACTGTGCAATAACCAGAATTCCATTATAACTCGATTTAAAACTGGCACCTGTCCCCACAACAAGCTTACCATGGTCTTTAACCTTGGAATAACCCAACCCCACATTTTGATCTTTTGCACTTCACTAAACAAATGATGGAGGGTTTTCATTTTTAACTATTCAGTAATATAAACACATGTGGAAAATACAACTCGTGGATAAACTTCCCAGAAACTGAGGTTATCCTTTCTCAAGAACATGAAAATGAAACATGGCTCAATATGAGGGAAAATAAAGATCTTTCTATCCCTTTGCTAGGTTCATGGCTGAGGTTCCTGTAACAAATGACAGATTCACAAGAAAAAGGCAAACAAATTTATTTAATGTAAGTTTTATATGCCATGGGAGCCTTCAGAAAGGAAGATCCCCGAAGCAACAAAATCTGTGTATTTTTATGCATGTCTAGTTTTGATGACAAGCAGTCATGGGGAAGTATGGACAAGGGGAATGTGATCTAATCATAATAAACTGTGGGAAACTTAGCAAGGATTGTTTGTTCGTATTCTTCTTTGAACCTCTGTGTCTTCACTTCTTTTCCTCTGGGAATAAGGAGAGTGCCTCTCACATGAGGATCTTATGACCTTCTTCAGGGGAAGGTTAGAAATTCTCCCTAGGTTTTATGACCTGCTTTAGGGCACAAGGCTGGGGGAAGGTCGGAAACCGCTCTGCTTCTGCTGTTTTCTCAAAAGCCATCATCAGTAACAACTGCCAGCTAATCTATAAGAACATAAAGACAACAGAGTGCTGCAATACCAAATACTCTTTCCCAGGCACTCCTTATGCTGGTTAGTGAAACTATCAACTCAAGATCCTCAGCCAGAAACCTTTCCTTTGCTCCCCAAGTTAATGACCAAGTTGTAACGATTTGATCTCTGAAGGATTCCTCACAAGAGGGGCTCTCTCTTGTCACTCTTACGTATATACCACAGTTCAGACCCTTAGCAGTATTTCATCTGTAGTAGTGCAGTTGACTCTTAAAGAATAAGGAAACCTTAAGCACATAACGAAGAGTATTATAAATAGTAAATGCACATCTGGTAAACACTTCCTAGCTTAAGAGCTAAAATGATACGCCCACTGTTGCAGTACCCTGTGTAACGCTATTCCCTGACTCAAGCCTCTTGCTGCCCCAAGCCCTGAAGGGGTAGCTGCTATCTAAATTGAAGATCAATCATTCCCACGCATTTCATATCCTTCATATGCTTAATATATAGTATGTATTAGTACATATAATATATTAATATTAAAAATAAGTATATATGTATATGGAGAGTTTGAGACAGAGATAACTGTTTCAGAAGGAGAGGGTAGCAAGAAGAAAACAATATTTGCAAGAAAAAATTTACATGTGTGTGTGCTCATATGCATATATCACCTGTGTACATATACTTGCCATTCTACTCTCTGTTTTCTTCTGTAAGTCCAGTTCCATCCAAGTTGCTGAAAAAGACATTATTTCATTCTTTTTTATGTCTGAGTAGTATTCCATGGGATTGTTGATAGATAATTAAGCAGTTTCTAGTTTTTTCTTATTATAAATAAGGTTGCTATGAACATGGTTTTATCTGCCTTCTTGGGTAATATGCAAGAATTCTTTAGCTTATATACCGAGGAGTAAACATGGTAAATAAGATGATATAATTTTAGCCCATAGAAATGGCTGTGACATTTTATACCTCTTTCCCAAGGGTTTGTGACATTTTATACCTCTACTATGCATACCTTCTGCTCTATGTCCTCTGCAATATTAGAGATTGCTGACTTAATTTTCACGAAATGATAAAGTGTTGAATTATTCATCACTATGATTTTGATTTGCATTTTCCCTGTTGCAAGTGGGATAAAGTATCTTTAATGGGTTTTGGCCACTAAGATTCCTTCTGTGACTTGACTGTTTACCTGCTGTTTTCTTTTGGGCCATTTTTATTTTTTCTTACAGGTTGGTGGTATTATTTATGTATTCTAAATACCAATGTTTTTCTGTTAAATTTCTTACAAATATCTCCTCTTTGCCTGTGGCTAGACTTCTCACTTTTTGAATGGTGTCTCTTGATAAACAAAAGTATTTCATTTTAACGTAGTGAATTAATCTTTTCCTTTATGACTTACATGTTTGTCTAAAAAAGTTTTGTCCTAATTTGATAAAAAAATAGTTTCTTCTAAAGTTTTAAAATACTATTTTCCTTATGTGGGAAAATAATCCAACAAAATTGATTTTTGTGTGTGGAGTGAAGGAGAAAACTATTTTTGGTGTGTTTGTTTGGTGTTGGTTTTGGTTTTATCATATGGAAAACTATTATTGAAGAGTCTATCCTTTTCCTATTGATCCACAATGACCACTCTATTATAGGTCAAATTTTCATATACATGTGGAGTTGTCTCTAAACTCTCTATTTTTGTTCCATTGGTCTATTTTTCTCTCTCTGTGAAATACCCCATTGCCTTTATCAGCACAGAATTATAATTAACTTAATGTTTGATTCAGAAAATCCCTGCATCATAATCTTCTTTTTTCTTTTCTTCTTAAAGAATGCCTCTAATTCTTGGAAATTTTCATTTCCATATATCTTTTTGAATCTCTCTTTCATGTTCCATGAAAATGTTTTTGAATTTTACTTGGAATTTTAGAAATTTGCTTATCAATGAGAAGAGAATTGTTACATGTATGATATTTAATCATCTTAAATAATAACCTATTTTTATTTCTATTTTGTTAAAACCAGGAAGGTTGTAGTCTTAAAATTATATTTTAGAGTTGCCAGTTGGTGAAATATAATTTCAAAAATAATTTATTTTATATTAATTTCTCTGAACTTATTTAACTTCTCTGAACCATCATTAATTCTAATAATTTGAATTTAGATTCATTTGCGTTTTCTGAATAAACATTTTACAGAAGAATTACGATTTTGTTGCTATCTTTTAATTAATTGTTAATGTTCCTTAATTTAATTTTTTAATTTAACATTTTGTTTATTTTTTCTTACTATATTTTGACAGGTAGGAAATCCAGTATATTGTTTCATATAAGGGGTGATAGTGCCTACAGTCGCTGATTATAAGGGAAATATCACTAAGTTTTAACATAAAGTATGGACGTTTGCAGTACAATTTTTTTTCTCTGAAGATATGAAAGAGTAAGTAAGAAGACAAAGACAAGAGATGCGATTGCCATATAAAGGGCCGTGTGGCATTTGAGTAGTTAGGTCTTTCTACCAGTTGCTCCCAACACCAAAGGCAGACATTCCTTTTCGGAAAAGCTAAATCATTTTTCTCTCTATTCTCTGTTCTTTAAGGTCACAAGTACTTGCACTCCAGGAGTTCCTCCCTCTCAGTTCAACATAGTCTCTCCATATCAGCTTCCTCTTGCCTTCATCTTGTACGTGTGTGTGTGTGTGTGTGTTTTCACTTCGATTCATTGTCACTAATGATAAATACAATGCAATTATTGTTTTTCACTTGCTACCCTCTCCTGCTGAAATATTGATGCAGAAAATGTTCAACCCTGGATGAACACCTGAATTCTCTGTTCTTTACCTGATCACCTAAATATCACTAAAGAAAAAAAAAAGGGTATATTTGAAATTTAATTTATCTTTCAATAAATATTTGAAGATTCTTAAGAATACACAATAAATATTTGAGCACCTACTCTTGACCAGGCACTGACACAAGTACCAGGGGTCCACATGGTAAACAAAAAACCAAGTCTGTATCTCAAAATATAAATCTATTGAATTTTGTAGACTATACAGGTGTGCTTACTACATACATAATAATATATATATATTTAATATATATAATCACAATAAAATGATCAGCAGTTCTTTTAGGAACCAGACAAGTGGATTCTATAGTTCCTTGGCAAAATTAAAAAAACAAAACAAAACAAAAACATAGTGAGAGAGAGAAACAGAGAGAGAGAGAGAAGTAACAAAAGAGAGGAGGACTAACCCTACCAAACATTAGAATATTTGATAAAGCCAAATTCATCTTGTTTATGCCAAGCTGGTATCCAGAGTACCCATTTTCCTGAACCCCTTAACACTGTATGAGACGTTTTCTCTCAACATAGAACACAATGAGTTTGTGAACTAGTATCCTTTATGATATGTGTGTGTGTGTGTGTGTGTGTGTGTGTGTGTGTGAAAGGCTAAAAGAAGTATAGAGAAATTTTAATAGTATTTTTTCTGAATTTGGAAATTACACATTATCTGTTTTTCTTTATATTTTTCTATGTTTTATGAATTTTCTATAGCTATCAAGCAATGTTTTTCTTATTAAAAATAGTTTTAATGTATGCGAACTAAAATCTATGAGAAACTAAATGTTATTTTGGAGATACTTTTACACATAAACAGAATCTTCCAAAGTTTTTTTTCCTTTGGATGAATATAATGACAATAACAAAAAATAATTTAAATTATACAGGGAATTTGTGGTGATATTTAAATATGCAATTGAAGAATAGACTAATTCAACATTAATTCAGTTTAATAGTCATTATCCATGAATAGTTAACCATCTTGAGGTTATCAGAGACTAAAAATTATATAAATATGTTAAAGTAGTAATTGTGTAGTTCACATGATTAGAAAGCCTATATCAGAATAATATGAAACAATGGACAATACTATTAACATATTTTTGTGAGGTATCTGCACATTTATTTAGGACTGTCATTCTTTATGCTCAATATTAATTTGCTAAAAAAATACCTTTCTATTATATACACTCGAACTTAATGTTGGCTTTCTGAATCTAAATTAAAAAGTTATAATTTACTTAAGAATCCTTAGAAAGAGCATATACCCACATAATAAACTTTATGCTTTACCCTATAGAGTCCAAAATATTATTTTTCACTATTAAAAAAACACTCTGTTTTGTCCTTCTTACAGATATTTAATCATTATTTCTATCCTTTTTTAGTCTACAGTTATTAATGTCAAGCACATTATAGAACAAAATCATAACAGCATGATTCGAAGCACTAGGGAATAAAATATGATTTTACAAACTTTACTTTGACAATTGAAGACTCACTCAGAGTTATGGAAAGTTTCCTGACAATTTTGTGTAATGGATATTGGAGTTTATTGTTGTTTGACATAAGTTTTACCTTCTCCAGTTGCATCCTTGACATATATCATGTTGCCCTGTACCAAATGAAAGTGGATAATTTTGAACTCTTGTTTGTAGATAGAGATCATGTCCATTATTTAGAAAGGTAAAGTGGATTCTCTTGTATAATGTTTTATTTAAACATTCTCACTTACTAACACCTAGCACTCTGCTACACCTGCTTATAAGGAGTATACAGTATGTGCTGGCAATAACAGTAAATACAGTGAAATTCCTGATCTCAATTTTGAATTATCTGTATCTCAAGGGAACAGGTAATTAGGGATGAGCTCCACTTTCTTCTGTGACTTGCGTAATGGATTGGATTGGGATATTACCAAAGGTAGTATGTGAAAGAGAGAGAAAGGATAGCATAAGAGGTCAGTGCAGAAAACATAGGTGATGCTGTCAGAACGGCACTATCCTAATAGGTCTGTATGTTTAAAGTTTGATATAGGTGTCTGGCAGGGAGGAAAGATAGCAAGGAAAAAGGAGAGGAAAATAGGTTGAAAAATGTAAATAATTACTATGCTTTGAGGAGGTAATTGCACTCCAGAAAGACATGTTGCTGTCATTTACATGGATACCAGTATATATCCATCAGCTTATGTGACTGCCACAGCTAATTGTACCGTGAATAACTTCTAGTTCAAGAAACCTACTCTTTAAACACTTTCTTGCAAATTAACCTAGTAAGGTACTAGCTAAATAACAGGACTATGTTCCAAGTGATTGTCAAAGATGTGGGGAGGGTGTATAATGTTTTATCCATGTTATCTCCACTGATACTCAAAACCGCTCTACAGAGTTAATAGCTTCTTTTTACAGATGAAAAAAACAAGTTTGAGAGACGAAATGACTTGTTCAATGTCATGTAACAAGTATTGATAACATCAGAAATTGAACCCTAACATACAATAAAATAAATCTATTTAGCTACTTTCTTTTGGGGTTCTTTCAAGCTCAGTAGGTAAAAAAAATTCACTCATTTTCGCTATGCAATCATCCACTATTCCCACTTACCTAATTTACATCTTTCTGTGAATGGCAGTATGACAGGCTTTCTTATTACCAAAAACCACAAACCAAAACTCACTGTAGTAACTACTTTGTGGTCCCATACCACATTTTTTAAAGCACACTTCCATTAAAAATTATATTACTTTAAGCTACAATTAATTACAATATTTTAGTTTGGGCCAAATATTATAATGCTATTAGCTCCAGTTTAAAAATTCCTTGGAAAGCACTCCAATTGGATCACATGCACACCTCCAGACAAACTATTTAACCCGGGGTGGTGAGAGGCTGTGAATTTCCCACTGAGACCACATATTGGCAGAAGCATGGAGTGATGGAATGATTTCCCAAAGGCAAAGAAGGTAACTGGGATATGGCTAATGAGAGAGCCTTTTGAGTTAAGAAGTCAGGTCAATGTGTCTATTTCAGAAAACATCATAGAAGAAGTTGCATATGAGTGAATTTTGGAGATGAATAAAGATGAGTTCCCCCGAAGATAGAGAGGAAGAGGAGTACATTCTCTGCAAAGGGACTAGACAGTGTAGACAGCATCAAATGAATCTCAAAACTTTGACTTACAGTGCTCAGTATGTGTTTTATGCAGAAGTGAATTTTATGCAACTCTTCAGTACGTTATGATGTTTTCAATATTTTCCCTTAAATCATACCTGTAAAAAATATTACTTTTGCAAAAAGAGAATTAAGTATCTCTTAGGTTTTCCTACCCATGGAAGGCAAGATGTACAATCCCACCTTTTTGGGTTTTTTTTTCCTTTTTGTTTTTTTAAGACAGAGTCTCACTTTGTCACCCAGGCTAGAGTGCCCTGGAGTCAGCCTAGCCTAGCTCACAGCAGCCTCACTCCTCGGAGTAGCTGGGACTACAGGGGCGCTCCATCACACCAGGCTAATTTTTTTTTTTTTTTTCTATTTTTAGTAGAGACAGGGTCTTGCCCTTGCTCAGGCTGGTCTCAACACTCTTGACCTCAAACGATCCTCCCGCCTCAACTGATCATCCTGTCTTGGCCTCCCAGAGTGCTAGGATTACAGTTGTGAGCCACTGTGGGCCCCACCTTTTTGCTAAAAGATCACTAACTTCTTTGATGCATATGGATACATAAGGAGTGTGTTGTGAAGCAGAGATGTATTGGAGTCAAATTACTATAAACACCAATGCTATTTTAATGACTTGAGGATTTATTTAAAATTAAAATGCATGAACTAAGGTAGAAGTTTCCTGGTCCAGAAAGGAAGTGTAAGCAAATTATTTCTGCCAATATAATCAATGATTACATCTAGTATACTTGATCGTATTTCTCCTTTTTATTTCATTGACCTCTACCCTTCTTCTTTTTTTTTTTTTTTTTTCCTTCTGGTTACTTTCAGTTACATTTGCTCTTCTTAATTTTTTTATATTTTTTATATTCATATTTAACTTTTCATATGGAGGCATAGCTCACTGATTTGAGACATTTCTTCCTTTTTCTTTTATAGTTCAAACAATAAAAATAAATTTAATTACAAATTAATAATATAATTTAATAATTATTTTAATACTATTTCCCTATAAGAACTATTTTAGCTGCCTCACATATATTTTAATATAGCTCATTTGCATTTTGATTCAGTTCAAATTATCTCCTAATTTCCCCCTTCTGATTTTTCTTTTACATGAGTTGTTTAAAGATGTTCTTTAATTTCTAAAGATTTAGAAATTTTTCTCATACATTCTGTCATCAATTTAGTGTTTATTTCCCTTTTTGCTTGAAAAAGTATTTTGTATGATTTGACCCTTTAAAATTGACTGATCATATGTGTGTGTGTGTGTGTATATGTATGTATATGTGTGTGTTTGGAATTGTCTTTATTTCATATTTATTTTATAAAATAATTTCACCGAGTAAAGAATTCTAGGCTGTCAGTTATTTCTTCCCTCCAGAACTGTAAAGATGTTTATCCACTGTCTTCTGGTTTACACAGTTTCTGATTAAGTCGATTCTCATTCCAAACTTTGTTCCTGTTTTAATCACATAATACACTGTGTCTATTTTCTCTGGATGATTTTAAATTTTCTCTTTATCAGTGGTTTTTAGATTTCTGATTATGTGTTCTGGCATGATTTTCTGTATGTTTCTTCAGTTTGAAATTCATTGACTTTCTTGGATCTGTCAATTTGTAATTTTAATCAAATTTGCAAAAATTTTGAACACTATTTCATCAAGCATTCTTCCAAATATGTATTTTCCACACAATTTTCTGGTATTCCAATTATATATAATGACATAATTTTACATATATATATGAAAGATTATTTGATATTGTCTTACAAGTCACTAAAGTTTTCCTGTTCAGTTTTTCTCTCTGTATTTAGATGAGAAGTAATCCTTTTCTAGGCAAGGAAAGGTTGAATTCTGGATTTGCCATTTTTCAGCAGAAAATATTGATCAAGTGAGTGGACTGTAGGGTTTGGCTATCTGGATCACAAGCTGGCACTATCACACATCTACTGCAAGATGATGTACAAATTAATTTAAGGCTCTCATCTTTGAAATTGAGACAATAGTTTTTTTCATGTAAGATTATTTTGAGTATTAAATGAAAAAAGCCATGTAACATATTTGTAGCAGTGACACATGTTAATTTATCAACAATTTTAATGATTATTTTTATCACTAACAAATATGCTACTTTGGGCAAGTAAGTCACTTAACCTCTCCAAATTTGTTTTTTAATCTCTAAAACAGACATAAGGATTCCCACCTTAAAAATTCATATAGATAATGTGTGTGAATACAATTTGATTCAGACTATGTTAATATTATTTATTTTTTATAAAATACTCATAACTTGTTCTACTTTGAATATTTCAGATTCAACTTCGTTGTCCTAAAATGGTCTCATTAAAAGTTCTTTAATGTCTGTGTGTATGTGTGTGTTTGTGTATAAGACTGTGTGTAGGCGTGCGTATGTGTATGTGACATTTTCCCTTAGGAATATACCATTTCTTGTTTTCTCAGAGATGAGATACAAAAATCAACTTTATTTGAATGCATTGATTTTTTTAGCCTGCTGAGAAAACTAGTAATAAATAGCAATTTTATTTAAAAATCACAGGGATAGGCCGGTTGGAATTGTTCTGTAGTTTCACTGCATCAGAAGTCTTTGTTGAATTACTACAGGAGTCCACACTAGACCAAAAAGCATACAGATTACATCAAAGTTTTGTTCCTACTAGTAGCAGAATCATTGAGGTAGAATGTGAAGAAAAATAGACTATCTCAACTGGCAAAGATTCTTCTTTAAATTAAAACAGATAGGCCAGGCGTGGTGGCTCACACCTGTTATCCTAGCACTCTGGGAGGCCGAGGCAGCAGGATCACTTGAACTCAGGTGTCAGAGATCAGCCCGAGCAAGAGCGAGACCCCATCTCTACTAAAAACAAAAAAAAATTAGCCAGGTGTGCTGACATGCACCTGTAGGCCTGTAGTCCCAGCTGCTACTCAGGAGGCTGAGGCAGAAGGATTGCTTGAGCCCAGGAGACTGAGGTTGCTGTGGGCTAGGCAGACGCCACAGCACTCTAGCCTGGGCAGCAGAGCAAGACTCTGTCTCAAAATAAATAAATAAATAAAACAGTTGGACATTTTTCCAGTATCAATCTTACTTAATGGAGGACTGTTCTGCAAAAATGACAAACTACTATTATCTCTAATGACAGAAATAATCACAATTCTAAGTTCAACCACCTGGACCAAGAGTAGCAACCATATATTGGTTTTCTAAATTTTAAACATCCATTAAATTTGTAATTTACAGTTGTTTAGGGGATCCCTGCCAAACTAACATACTAGTTGTCATTGCACATGTTAGACATCGCAATTTTTCTAGGAGCATCATTTACTTTAAATTAAATTTTTTGTTTTGGGATAAATATGGATAATTATAGATTCCCATGCAGTGGAAAGAAATAATACAGAAAGATCAACATCTACCCCTTACTCAGTTTCCTCTAATGCTAACATCTTGCAAAACTATAGTGTAATATTACAACCAGTACATCAACAGTGAAAGAAGCATGATACAGAACATTTTCTTCAGCACAAAAATACCTCAAGTTGCTCTTTTAGAATAACACTCCCCTGCTACCTCAACCCACTTCTTAAGCCCTGGCAACCAGTAACCTGTTTTCCATCTCTAAAATTTTGTTACTTCAAAAATTTCGCATAAATGGAAGCATGTGGTATGTAACCTTTAGGGATTGGTGTTTTCTACCTAATATAATTCTCTGTCAGTTCATCCAGCTTGTTGCATCAAACGACAGTTTTTTCCTTTTTATAGGCGAGTAGTATTACATAGTATGGAGGCACTGCTGTTTCTGTAACCATTTCCCCATTGAAGGACATCTGGGTTGTTTCCAGGTTTGGGCTGTTAGAAATAAAGTTGCTATAAACATTCATGTACAGGTTTTGTGTGAACATAAAACCTTTTATATCCCTGGGATAAGTGCCCAGGAGTGCAATTGCAGGGTCATATGGTAGTTGCATGTTTTGTTTTTTAAGAAACTGAGCAACTTTCCAGAGTGGTTTTATCATTTTATACTCCCACCAGCCCTTGTATCAGTGATCCAGTTTCTCTGCTTTCTGGCCAGCATTTGGTATTTTCACCATTTTTTGTTTTAGTCATTGTGATATATGAGTAGTGATTACCCAATGCAATTTTAATTTGCATTTCCCTAATGACTAATGATGCTGAACATTTTTAATAAGCTTCCTTGCCATCTGTACATCCTTTTATGGTGAAATAAATCTTAATGTCTTGCCTATTTTTCAATTGGGCTATTTGATTTTTTACTGCTCAGTTTATATAGTTCTATTAATAACGTATTCTAGACACAATTCCTTTGTCAGATATGTGTTTTGCAAATATTTTCTCTCCCTCTGTAGCTTGTCTTTTCATTCCTGAAGCAGAGTCTTTTACACATCAAAAATTTTAATGAGGCCCAATTTATAAATGTATGGAAATTTTTTATTTTCTATAGATGTCTACTTGCACCCATTTGTTGAAAAGTCTGTATTTTCTTCATCGAATTTCATTTTAATCTTTGTTATAAATTAGTTGGCTGTATCTGGGTGGATCTGTTCTGTTCCATTGATCCGTATGCCTGTCATTCTACTAATAGTAAACAGTTTTGATTACTGAATTTATATAATCAGTCTTCAAATCAGGTAGAATGATTCCTCCGATTTTAATCTTCTTTATCAAAATTGTTTCGGTTATTCTAGTTCTTTTGCCTTTCTATGTAAATTTCAAAATAATCTTGTATATCAATTTTGCTGTTGTTATGTGGCATAGTCTATAGATCCTGTTGGTTGATGGTGTTAAGTTTTCCTATATCTTCCCTTAATTTCTGTCTAGTTGTTCTATCAGTGATTGAAAGAGTGGTGTTGAAGTCTCTAACTATACCTGTGGACATTAGAAACATCATTTTTAATCTTTAAAGAAAAATTACAATTATAATATGGAAAAGTATGAAACATTTTATTTCAATATGAATTTTCTTATAGGCACATAAATAGTGACTAGCTTACTTTAATATGCTTCATAGATAATAAGAGAATTAGATAAAATAATTGATCATATTTTCTCACTTTGCATAATTCCACATTTTTCACAGTGATTGTTCATTCCTCTTTGTTCTTTTTCTACATTTTTTACTGACTGGCTTACTTTGAAACCCTTGTCTTCAATCTCTGAAATTCTTTCCTTTGCTGATCTAGTCTGTTGTTAAAGCTTTCTGCTATATTTTGAAATTCCCGAAATGAGCCTTCCATTTCTTTAAGTTCTGTTATCTCTTTTCTAATGTTATCTATCTCTTACAGTGAATTTTTCATTTGTGTCATGAATTTTGTTTCTTTGTTGCTTTGAGACGATTTTCTACCATCTCCTCAATTTCATTCGTCGTATTGGCATCCATAATCTGAATTCCTTTTGGTTTGGTGTTCATTACTGGAGAGTTATTATGATCCTTTGAAGGTGTGGAGACAGCTGTTTTTTCATGCTGCCAGGGAATTTATTCTGGTTCCTTCTCATCTGTGTCCTCTTCTCTCAGCTCAAAACAGAAAGTAGATATGGTACACCTGTTGCTTTCTGCTGGGACCCCTGTTGCTAGGTGAAGATAAGGATGTTTCCTGGATGGTATGCTTGGGTCCTTCTCTGGAAACATGACCAGGCAGGAGAGGGGCATATGCACTACAAGCCTTTAGCATTGCTGCTCTGCTTTGTCTTCCCTATTCCTCTGTGGTTATCACTGAGCCACTGTGGCAAGGCCAGCCCCTGATGCAAGGTGCACATGTAAGTTGGGGCTGGCCAGGAGTAACGGGTGTGCATGTAGGACGGTGGAGGTCCACCGGGCACAGTGCACATGGTTGCAGGCCTGGGTGGCTGAGGTACCAGGTATTTGGATACCACCAGATGTGCACAGGGTGAGGTGCATGTGCAGGGTGTAGCAGGCACACAGGGACTAGAGGGTCCACAGAGCAGAATAGGCCCCCATTGCAGAGCAGGTCCATGGAATGAAATGGGCTCCTGGTGTGGAATGGGCTTGGGGGGTGGAGTGGGCCCCCAGTGCAGAGTGGGCCTGTGGGTTACAGCTTAGGCATGGGGTGGAGAGGGACCCCAAGGCAGAGCACATACAAGACAGGGAGCCTGCATGGGATAGAGCTGGTCCACAGGGTGTGACATTCTTACTCACAGGCTGGGGCAGCTGCAGTGCTGGACTCACAGGTGGGGCAGAGTGCTCACAGGGCATGGTGCCCAGGGTCCCTGCACAGGACTGCACAGGGCAGTGTGTAGTCTGCTCAGATCCAAAGGCAGTGGCTGTGCTGATTTTCACCCTGCTTTGGACCTTCCAGGCAGCAGCAGCAGCAGTGGTGCAGATGTTGGGCATTGAGGCCTATGGGCCCACGGGAGGTGTTGTTGCGCAGGGTGTCCCAGACCACCGCATCAGGCACAAGCCTGTGGCTTCCTGCTCTGCTTAGGTGGCAGTGGTGAGGGTGTACTTTACCTGCCCATGGAGTGCATGCAAGCACTAGGATTTCTTGCTCCCTCCCAGCTTGACAGGGGAAAGGGCGAGACAACAGTTACAGATCTGACCCCTGGGCAGAAGTAGCATCCCAGGGTTGGGATGTTCCAATGGCACCAGCTGCAGTGCCCAGGGCTCTCAAGCCAGCCATCCCTTCTCTCCAGAGCAATGCAGCTGCACAGCCTCCAGTCAGGTCTCTGTACAAGTCGGGAGGCCTTCCCCCTGCTCCAGTTGCAGTATCCTCAGGGGAAAAATGGAGCCTGGGGTTATCTTCTCTGTCCCTTTCCATCATGTAGGCACCTTCCCTAAGTACCTCCAGTCCTGCTTGGCAGCTTGTCGCACTTCTGTCTTCTTCCCTTCACTCCCACTTCCTCTCTGTGGGTTCCCAGGGCTCTCACTCACACAGTGGGTCCAAGAGTGGATATCTACTTGCCACTTTTGATTTTCTCTCCGTGAGCAGCATTATGCAGGCTGCTTCTAGTCCACCATCTCCCTGAACTTTGTTTTTTAAAATATTTTTAAAAATTTCAATAGGAGAATAATAAGCTCTGACAATAACTAATTTTAAAAAGAGTACTGTGCTTTTCCCCTGCCAAATCTCAAATTTTTTTTTCTTTTTCTTTTATTTCAGCATATTATGGGGGTACGGATGTTTAGGTTATGTATGTTGCCGTTGGTCCCCCACCAAGTCCGTGTTTCAAATATGTCCATCTTTTGGGTGGTGTGCATTGCACTCCTTGTGTATACAAATCAAGTTAACTTTAAAATTATAATTATCTTCTTCTTTTAGTTTACTACAGTATGACTTAGAGACAAGCCCTTACTATTTCATTAATTAATTCTCATTCAGGAAACTCAGTGTTAGCATCAATTCTTTCTTATCTGGGATCAAATTATTCATTCATTTGCTCATATTTTGAAAAAAATTGAATAAGTAAAAATATGCTCATTAATTTATACCAAGGAAAAAGCCTTTAATTATAAATAAATTCTGCACTATTGAACATTTAGAAATTTTAAGGCATCCACCATAAAGAAACCATTTAATTGAGAGTACAGAAACAATCTTAAAAACAGACAAGCGCTTTTAAAAATAAATCTTCATAATCATAAGGTAGATTTCTTTTAAGTTGAGGTTTCAAACTCAATTGGAAATTAAAGTTTCTTCCTGTTATTTCCCATTTTGTTGGAAAAAAATCAAATATTTGTCTGTCAATAGTTAATTGGTTAAATTAGCTATTATGGAATATCTATATTATAGAATACTATGCAGACTTTAATAATTGGAAGAGATTGCCTGTGTCAATGTTACTGAGGTGAAAATAGCAAAACAACATGGGTGAGTGATGTAATTTTGGATTACTTTACAAGCATCTTTCTTTTTGGTCATCTACTGACACATTTATCATCTATCTGCAGTTCCACCTCGATGGGATTCTGACTTAGAGGTGTTCTATCATAATCCCACAGAGGGCAGCTTCACCCCATTGGCTCCTCAGCCTTTGTCATCTATCCATATGTAATGTGGGCAAAGGGAAAAGAAATATACAAACATCTTAGAGGGAGATATACCAAATATGCACAGTGTATGTAAAGCTGAGGGGTGCTGTTGTAGTAGTGTGTGGAAAAAAAGAGGCTTAAGGGGAATATCATTTTCTATTTCATATAATTAAGTAAAATTCAAACACTTTTTAAATGTTATTGATATAAAATTAAAACACAAAAGAGCGCACATATTTAATGCATATATTTTGTTGAGTTTGAACACACATATACACCCAGGATACCTTCACTACAATAAAGATACTAAACATATCTGTCACCTGCAAAATTTTCTTGCGTTTGTGTGTGTGTGTGTGTTTTGTTGTAAAGGAGGCTTGATTTGAAATCTATCCTCTCAACATTTTTTTAAAGTACTGGCCGAGGATGGATATCCTCTTAACATTTTAAAGTGCACAATAATGTTTTACTAACTATAGATTCTATGTCGTACAGCAGATCTCTAGAACTTTTTCACCTTGTATGACTAAAACTTTATTGAGCAACGATTTCCCAGTTCCTGACAATCACCATTCTATTTTCCCCTTCTATGGGTTTGACTATTGTAAATATCTCACAGAAGTGGAATTATGTAGTGTTTGTCCTTCTGTGACTGGCTAATTTCACTTAGCATAATCTTCTCTAGGTTCATACATGTTACAAATGGTAGGATTTCTTTCTGTTTTAAGGTTGAATAATATTCTATTGTATGTATACACCACATTTTCTTTACCCATTTATCTGTTGATGGACTTTGAGGTTGCTTCCATGTCTTGGCTATTGTGAATAATACTTCAATGAACATGGGGTGCCGATATCTTTTCAAGATCCCGATTTCAATTCCTTTGGTTATATATCCAGACATGGGATTGCTAAATCATAGTCGTTTTATTTTTAATTTTCAAGGAACCATACGGTTCGTACCATTCTACATTCTTACCAAGAGTGTATAAGGGTTTCAATTCCTCCACATCCTTCCCAACACTCATTTTTTTATTAATAAATAATAATCATCCTAAAAGGTATGAGGTGATATTTATTTGTAGTTTTCATCTGCATTTCTTTGAAGTGTTGACCACTTGTATGTCTTCTTTGGAGAAAGGTCTATTCATATACTTTATAATTAACAGGCACTACTTCTATAATAAGAAATTTTTATTTTAGAAAAGAAAATGAAATATAGGATATTTATTGTAGTTTTCTGGGAATTATATTCATTTCTAGTGCCTGTAATCCTAGTGTCTGAATCAACTGTTTTTAAATGTTAGAAACATCTGGAAAACATCATAGTGCTTTTTTATTATTATAAATAATATTAAACTGTAAGTTATTCTGGATGCAATGTGAGGTAGCCAGAAGAATCAGAACCACATGGAATTGATATTTATTGCCTGTTTTCAAAGATGTGTCAGGGGAACCATAAGACAATGGAGAAAGGAACTCTTTAGGAAAAGGGCAAATTATTCACAACAGAACAGAATCAAGTATGGTTTTCTCAGAGGGAATTGTGGAAAAGAGATGGCATTAAGTAAGCTCCAGGATTTACTCTCCTCAAAGGCAGCCTGTGCATTTAATTGGCAAAGTTACCAGAAAATTATACATTTTCATAAATGTGTGTATAGTAATGAGATGGGAGAATCCCAATCAAAGCAATTGGTTGGTCTTTTTTCTACTTGGCAGTTCTGCTCCCATCATTATACATACAGTCCAGAAAATCTTTCTAAGCTTTGTGTTCATAGAAAATTGTGGAAGTTTAATAAAGAAGGTGATTAATGGTCCTCACTCTGTTTCATCTTAGATATCACACCTTTATTCGCTTGTGCATGATTATAGACTGTATAGGCTTTCCCCAAAGACCTGCCCCTGAATTTCTGTACGCTCAAACTAGGCTCTCTTCCTCCTATTTCCCTTGTTTCCTGCCAATATTGACATGATTCTCCTACAAACCTCAATCCAAAGTGTGTAATAAGCAGAATTTCTTTTCAGTGCCCCGTTTCCCACCTCTGAATCTGAGAATTGTCATCTCTACTTGGCCTCCCAAAACTCTTTAACCATAGAATCTTATCCCCAAATTTTATACCATTATCTCACTAAATGGCAAAAGGAGACCCATAGCTGGCTGGCAGGTTTTTGTTTGTTTGTTTATTTGTTTTTGATGGAATGTGATTTTGTTATTGTTGTTGTTGTTAGTTAAAACAATATTTAAAGGTCATAATATTTAACATTAACATATTTCCCGAATTTCTTGGCATATTGGCCAAAAACAAATAAACAACCAAACAGAAAATGTGTGCTACCGGGCTGCATTTTTGAAGGTAGCAACAATTACATGATGTTGAGAAGCACCTTCTACACTTACATGGGCCAGTTAAACATAGTTCCCATTAATCCCTCTTGTCTATCGTCCATTCATTGTGGACCTGTTTGGTACCTAAAAACACTCAATTTTGTGACTCTTTGCCGTATACCAAAACCACGTCTCAAAACATTCCAACGTTCCTTTATATGGAACAGTGTGAGACTTAGACAATATCTCAGCTCTGCTATTTGTATTCTTCTCCTAGATCATAGGTTTAAGCTACAGGAAGACCTTTATGAAGGTTACCGAGTTCTTAAAGTCAATCCTATAAGAGATAATCTTCTCTGCATATAAAATGGTCAAAAATTAAGTTTTCATTTACTGTTTTTTCTCAAAGTCTGATTATCTTGCAGACAAACAGAGGTGAACCCTGAGGAGGGTTTCTTGGCTTTCAAGTTCTTTGTTTACCTTTTCTGTTTATTCAACTTTCTATACTAAAAAGTCTATGTCACACATTTGAGCCCTTAATTATATGCTCACGTCCTTCTCTGCTTAACTTACAGGAGTAGACATACTTTCAAGTATGTATTCATGTTAAACAAAACCTAAGATCCATCCCTTTATCTTATTTGGTAAATTTATACTTTCATTTTCTTTAATTGTACTAAGCACCCTGGGAGATAATAGTTTCTCTTTGGAGTCAGCTTTTGGCAGATAGTTGTTCAATGCAGAAATAGTAGCTTTTCATGAAGTATGAGTCAGACACTTAGATTTGAACTTCTATAATCTGATCAGTTGGAGAAATTTCTATACCCTTTAATTGCTTTACCTGGAGAGCAGCAGGCAATTTCAGTGAACCCAGTAACTCTAATTGTAGAGCTGCATCTTAATATAATCTTTTAAAAGACATTTTAATTGGTAGCTAAATTACAATTTTAAGCTACATTATAATGTTATGTGATTCCACAGTGCAAATAATTCAATTCAATTAATAGACAAGTGACACATGGCCAAGTTCATGCACAGGCAATGACCTGAAAGTCATTACTTAACTCTAAACCTAGTGACTGGTAAATTTTTTTTGCAATTAATTATAAAACGTGTCTTAATTTTAAAAGAGTTCAACAATGTTAAAACTGTTCAAGTGTAGAAAACATTCATCCTACAACTGAATACATGTGGAACATTTTTGATCCTCCCTTTTATAGTGTATTTGTTATAGGTGGTGGTCTTGGAGATGGCTGGGGCACTAGTTTTTATTTTTGGTTTCATGTCTCTCTAACTGTACACTAGGTATTTAGCTTCTCTTGAGCTTTAATTGCTTCATTTTTTAAAATGGAGGAGAATTAATATGTTCTGAATATTCATTTAAACAATATATTTAAATCATTTATATTTACTTGCTTTTTTATTTAAAATTATTCATCACAGAGTGGGTTCTAAATAAAAAAATGCTATTATTGCATTTTTTCAAAATCAATTTTAAGAGGAAGTTTTAAAAAATGTAACTTGATGATTAAAATACTGCAAGAACTTCCTGTTAAAAACTTAAAATTTTCATTAGAAAAAAAAATAAATAAAGAGCTAATTTTTCATTTCCAAAGATAAATTCATAGCTTTTTGTAGTCATGATCTTTAGTCAAATTGCCCTTATCCAATACAGGTTCTTCTCCTGGAATCAGAACATTTATTTTAGGCAATAACAAAAACAGGATATTATCACTTCCAGGAGGATAAATGTGTGGTTAGGCTGAAAGTTTCTTTTTAAAAACCAAAAACCTAAAGTTTAAGAATATTGGAGGAGGAGGAGGAGGAGGAGGAGGGGGAGGAGAAAAAGGAAATAACCACCAAAATAGCTTTATAATTTGAATCCTAAATTAAGGTGTCAATTGCTTTATTTTTCATCCTAGATTTTAATGTTTAATTTATAAGTCTCTATAGAGAATTTCTCAAAGAGCAAATAAACAAGACATCCTTTGACTGTTGATTCTTGGTACGGTACCACCCTCTGAATGTGCAGATTGACGTGTGTACCAATCAGGCTTAAGATACACACGAAGTACAACTTAGGGTACTGTCAGATGCTCAGAAAACATAATTTGAAACTGTAACTATAATGTGAGACTGTAATTGAAGATTTGAGCTCATTGTAATTTAGACTTTTTTTAATGTGTCAAAGGAACTAGGAGAATCAAAGTGACTTGAATTGAATTGCTTTATGTAGACTAAATGGCAACAATAAATTCAATATGTAAAAGCTCATGAATACTATTAAATATGTGGCTATTTATTCTGGCAGGTTCGTTAGACCTAAAATAGAGTTAGGGTAAATCTACTTTTTACTCAGACATCAATACAGTCTTTTAGAATATGACACCCTATTTTATCAGAAGAACCGTGCCTATCTATACCTCTGCAAATGATATCAGGAACTGATAGTGGAAATAAATTATTCTCAAATAAATTATTCTGAAAATGAGCTTGCTGTACAAAGACAACAGAGAACACTCCGGAACTGCTTGCCTGATTTCAAATTCCAGCTCTATCTCTAACTCTTAGCTGTGTGTACTTGAGCAAGTTATTCAACTTTTTGCACCTCAGTTTCTTCATTTGTAAAATGGGGATAATAGTACCAATTCATAGATTTGTTGGGAAGAATAAATTATTATAAACTCTTTGGATCAGTGCTTGCACACGAATGTGAACTACTATTATGGTTTGTTCAGCTAGTTTGTTTCCTCTCACAAATACACATACAGCTGTAGAGTTCTAGTCATCAAATCACATCTTTAAAATTATCTACTGGGTAGCAAAAACCTTGCCGTTACTGTTGACACCTCCTTATTTACTTGAGTATATATCCAATGAAACACCAAGTCCTGTCTATAGTATTTTTTAAGAAAAATAGCAAACTCTTAAATATATTCTCTTCCTTTATTATACTATTATAAAATAGAATTTGAGTTCTACAATATCAGAAGATATTGTAGACATGAAATAGACTAATATTTTTAACACTTGCCAACTGGGGATTATTTAGTGGACAGTGCTAGAATTAGAATTTCATAGCCAATATCAGATTGAGTGAAATAATCAATATATACATAATAATTTATAAGCCCGTAGGTATGCAGTTTATTGGACTCACCACATATATGTGACAATTGACAAATTAGTGAGCTGATCTAATATTACCATTCATGTTTTGAACCTAATCCTCTGTTTATTTAGCTGATGTCTAGGTTTTTGTTTGTTAGAACTTTATACTAAAGCCTAGTTACTTCTAGTAACATATTGATGTTCCAAAGACATCTAAAGATCATAGATACAACAAATAAACCATTAGGTAATAGGAAACTATCAAGGTGAGCAGAATATATTATTTAATTGTTGATGGATGTCAATTCATTTAATAACATTAACTAAAATGTTCATTGCTCAAGATTTCCTAATTGGGATGGGATTTGTAATTTATGTATTAAAATTTGTAAAAATTATGTTGGTCTAAACTGATTTTTTCCTGGCACATTATTCACATTGTGACTGCCAAATTCTGACTCACACAGATGGAAAGTCAGGACAGAATTTGGAAATCAAAAAAGAAATAATAAACTGAGTAGCATTATCTAAGAGATAAACCCCAGATTGATGACATTGAGGATGTTCAACAAGGGGAATGAGAGGAAGATAAAAAGGAACTGGAGGCAGTTTCATGTAGTATCTTTAGAATGACAAAATCATTAGAATCTTCACAGATCAAGTTTATTTAGCACCTGGAAAAAGCCTTCTTTCACAGAAAAAAGCAAGAAAGAAAAGACCCATTAAATCAGAAGACCAAATAAAATAGTTTCCTTTGGTTTTGCTAATTCACTTGAGGATAATTATAGATCATTACTTGGAGAAAACACAAAACAATATTTGTAGCAAAACTCAATGCCAAATGAAGGAGTTTCAGAGAAAAGCAATCATTACTTTGATTAAATACTGACTAAAGAAGTTATAACAGACTTTGAGAAACATACTTTTATTATAGACCCCCATCTTATTCCAATTTCTCTTCTTCTTATTATGTGTCATGTATATTATATACCAAATAAAGTTTTTTTCTAGATGGTAAGGATTTGGATGATGGTAAAATATAGGAAGAAATCTTCATATATTTGGAATTCAAAGAGATGATTTTATCCAAGGCAATTTTAAGAAAAAAAAATGGTTAGGTTCTACTGAATGCTTATTAAAATATGTCAGTTGCAAAGATAAGCTGTGTCTGAGCTGTGGGATATATTAGGTAAAACGTTAGGTAAAAGCAAATGATACCCATAGATTCTATTTTTTCCTCACATTAGTTTTAATTTATTTATATTATTAGTTATTTTTCCTATGTCTTTCCCACATCATTTTCTCAACAGTAGCACTACATGTTCATAATAATCAAACTCATCTGGCACTTCTATTCTTTCATCTGAATTTGACATCTACTTTCCCCATTGTAAGGGGAAAGTACCTCCTCTCTTTAAGCTTCCTGCTTAATGCCAAGCTTACTCACTTGCAGTGGAAGATCATCAGGAGATTGTTTGATCCCTTTAAATTGTATTCTCCCTCTGTATACAGAAACGTACAATCATACACATACTTACATTATTTTTGTCCAAGCTCATAGAATAATGGATTCTGTTCAAGGCCAAATCTTATACTACACTTTCATAATATCCCCTTGGGCATATTCCAAAATCTTACTTCATCCATTATACCCTGTTAGATCTGAATTTCCGTCTCCCATTCTACATTTTTGTCCCCTTCAACAATGTTTATGTTTTTTCATCAGAACAATTGGAAATAATTCTTTTTAAATCCTCTGGTCCCGAAGCAACCTGTAGCTATCTTAAAATTTCATTCTTCTCTTTCTCATCCGGCTTTTCCAAAGTGTAGCATATATACACAGACTCTACTTCCCAAACTCCTATTTCCTTCTTGAGCCATGGTTTCTGGTTTCTTCTTTTGCCACATTATAGAATCTGTACTCAATAATGTTTTCCGAATCGCCAAATCCAATGAGCATACACTGAACTGCCTGTGACATTCTGTTTGAAGTATCCCTTTCTACTGACCCTCAAGACCTTGAATTCTTCTGACAGTTCTTTCTTCTTCCCCTGTGGATTCCTTTTCTGTCTCTTTTATGAGTTATTTCTTCTTTGTTTGTACATACATTATATTTTATTTGTTAGGGTTCTAGCAACAGCACACCATGTTTTATTTTTCATACTTTTCCTTAGTTGTCTTATCAACTACTATGGTTTTAATTTAAAAATCGTATATAAAATCTGTATGCATATGGATCTCCAATTTCTATTGTTTGGCTTTTTCCACCAGTTTTGATAACCCGATTATCCATAGCTCAGTGGTTAAGAATTTGGACTCTGGATTAAAAAATATATATATTTAGGTTTGAATCCCTGTTCTTCCACATTAATCAATCTGCAAACACTCTCTAAGCATCACTTTTTCCTCTTTGAAACCAAGAGGATCTAACTTATTTTATTGGGTCATAAAGATTACATGAGAAGATGAATGTAAAATGACTGGCCCATAGAAAGCACAAACATACTACAGTTATTGCTGCCATAATTTTTATTTTCCCATTACATTCACCTTATACAAATATAATCCATAATCTTTTTTTAACCCTGTATTTTTAATCATGCTTGATGGCCAGATTAACCATGCCACAGATTAAAATCACCACTGTCCTCTCCCTTTCGTATATATAAACAATCACTCTCCTTTTTTTCTTTATATACTTTGACTTTTTATCTTTCTCTCTCGATCTGTCTTTTTCTTGACCTAGCTCAGATCTTCATCATTTCCTCTTTGTACTTCCATGATAGATTTCTTACTTCTCTCTCTGCTGCTAGTTTTATATATTTTAAGATAGCTACAGGCTGATTCAGCACCAGAGGATTAAAAAGAATATATATATATTAATATTTATATACACACACATACAAACACACACACAATTGTTACAATTACCTAAATGAATTATATATGTCAATATATAATTGACAAAATTGATAAAAGCTTTCCTCCTTGAAAGCTTTTAATGGCTCTTCATTGACAAAAGGATACAATACAAGGTTTTCACTCCTGATTAAAATTTTAAATTGTGACAATATCAAGCTGATTTTGTTTATCTCACCTATATATTGTTATTGTTTCCATGGATTTGTCCATGCAGACTCCTCTCCCCATAATGCCTTTCTCAAATTTGTGGATAATTTCTACTTACTGTTGTCACTTTGTTCAGTTGGCATCTTTTCCAGAAAGTGTTTCTTGACTATTTTTTCCTTGACACCCTGGGTTCTCTCCTCTGAAGTTTACATTATCTAGTGCATATGTGTATTGATTTGCTGAACTTACTTCACATCTAAGATATCCATAATTAAACTTCAAATCTTCTCCCCAATACCTGCTCCTCTCAATGCTTAACTCATCTCAGTAAATGGCACCTCCATTTTTCCAGATGCTCAGAGCAAATATACAGAAGCCATCCTTTCATTCATTCCTCCTCTTTATACCCCATATCTAATTCATCAGTAAATCCTCACATCTTTACCTTAAGTATATATCGGGAATAGGACCTCATCTCTGACCATTTTCATGGCTAGCAACTTAGTTCAAGTCACTATCATCGTCTGCTAATATTGAAGCCTTTTCATTCTAACCAGTTTTCCTGTTTCTCCCCTGACCCTTATGGTATATTCTCACAGTGGCCAGAGTGATTCTTTAAAAACATAAGTCAGATCATTCCATAATTTTACTCAAAATCTTATAATGTTTTCACATATCACTTTAAGTAAAACTTAAGGTCTTTTCATTGACCCATAAGGCCTTGCATGTCGGGGTTTTGACTATGTCTTCAACTCATCCACCCTCCCCCCTTGCTTTCTCTGTTTCTGCCACAGTGGTCTCCCTGATAATCCTTCAACATAGCTAAAAACTTCCTGCCTCTGGGGCTTTGAATTAACTGTTCTTTCCTTTGGCTAAAATCCTCTTTCTCCAGATATCCACATGATCCACTCATAGAATCCTTCAATCTTTACTCAAATACAACCTTATCAATAATATCTACCCTCACTATACTAGGTAAAATAGCTAGTACAGCTATAATAGCTTCCACCCCTTGCACTTTCTGTTCTTAATTCTCCTTTTTGTTTCTTCATAGAACTTATCACTATTTCACACAATGTATATTTACTTATGGATTTGTTTAGTGACTGTGCTCCCAATTAGAAAACCTCCAACAGGGAAGAAACCCTTTTGTTCACCATAGTGTCCCTAACAACTAGAGCAGCATCTGAGAAATGGCAGAAACTCAAAAATAGGTGTTGACTAACTGAAAGAATTTTACTGTAAATGTGTGCTTGTATTAATTTTTCCTCTCCTACTGTGAGCTCCTTGAAGATAATAATTGTTGATCATATTTTTCTCTCAGCATCTAGCATGGTAGGTGCTCAATAAATATATATTAAATGAATTAATTAGAAAATCTTTCCCAAACTTGTACATGCTCCTGTGTCAGCTCCTGTTCCACGAGAACCGAAGTTTCTGCTGACATTCGCTGTAGGGTTTAATTTGGAGTGCATGCTCAAAACTTACCCATGGAAAATAGAAACTCTCAAAACAATAGAGCTCCTAATATGCACTATATACATTTATTTAACAAATATTCATTGAGCATCTGCACTGTTCTGGGACTTTGGGATTCAACAAGAAACAAAGTAGGTAAAAATTTCTGACCTCATGGAGCTATATTCTATTGGGAAGATGCAGAAAATGAAAAATCAATGTAATAAATAAACACCTATTATATTATTTTAAAAGCCAAAAAAACCCTGCAGAAATCAGAGTCCTTCTGCAAAGGTATGCCATCATTAGGAAGCAAATGTTAATGAAAAGAAAGAATTTGACCATCAAAAAAGTCTAAGGAATTTATAATTTTTGTGTTCATATTAAATGGCTATTGAATAATCTTTGTAGTTTTTTTCTTAGAACTTGTTTACAGTTTTATTAATAATATATAAGCAATTAAAGTAATTCTTTTTATTTCATTGAATTAAAAAAATAAAAGTGATAAGTACTCTGAAAAATAAATAAGGACAAGTGTAGATTATGAATGCAGCTACTACTGCTATTACTATTATTAGTATAATTACCATCACAATTATTATTTTTATTACCATTACTACTTCTATTACTGCTACTACTACCTCTGTTACTGCTGCTACTACCTTTATTACTACCTCTACAACTATTACTGCTGCTAGAACTACCATTGTTGCTGCCATTATTCCTAGTGCTGCTATCACTAATTACTTCTGTTACTGGTGCTCAGTGAGCCTTTAATATGCTACTTCCTAGGTGCACAGCACTGCATTTTGTATAAAATACATTATTAAACATAACAAACATATGATCTATCTATCCTTATTCACACCTTTTAAGATGAGAAAAGTAAAGCTCAGAGAGAATAACATGTCAAGCTCCCATATGGTAGGGAGTGTGGACTCACATCAAGGTCCATAAGATTCTACATCTTTAATTGCTTCTACATCTTGTGTGCTTATCACTATGTCCTGCTACCCTCTCATGATAGTTTTCATGGTCAGAGAAGTTCACTTTAATTACCACCATTATTAATAGCTTATCCAGGCAAGATTCAATAAACAGACAAGGAGATATTAATTGATGAAAAATATTTTTAATTTTTTCTAAAGAAACAACTAAGTTGGCATGAATATAAACTATTTCATTATGAATGGTATATTTTTTAAATTGTAGGAAAAACATGTAAGGAGATCTACCCTCTTAAAATTTTAAGTGCAAAGTACAATACTGTTAATTATAAGTACAAAGTATCTCTAGAACTTTTCATCCTGCATGAATAAAACTTTATAGATATTGAACAGCATCTCCTCATTTCTCCTCCCCCAGCCCCTAGGAATCACCACTCTAGTTTCTGCTTCTATGAATTTGGCTACTTTAGGTACCTCGTATTAGTGGACTCATGCAATATTTGTCCTTCTGTGACTGGCTTATTTCCCTTAGCATAATGCCCTCAAGGTTCATTCACGTTGTAGCATATGACAGGATTTTCTTCTTTTTTATGGCTGAATAGTATTCCATCATAAATGTGTGTGTGTATAAAACATTTCCTATATCATATATCTATATATACATGCATATACATATAACATTTATGTGTATATATAGCATTATATATATTAATACACACATATATGTATCTTTGTTCATTCATTATTCAATCTACATTTAGGTGGTTTCCACATCTTGGCTTCTGTGAATAATTCTGAAAATAATATGGAAGTGCAAATGTCTCTTCAAAATTCTGATTTTAATTCTTTTTTTTTTGAGACAGAGTCTCACTCTGTTGTCCGGGCTAGACTGATTTTAATTCTTTGGATAAATATCCAGAGGTGGGATTGCTGAATCAAAGAGTGGTTCTATTTTTTATTTTTTGAGGAACTGACATACTCCTTTCCATAGAAGCTATAATATTTTACATTTCCACCAGCAATGCACAAGGGTTCTAATTTCTCCACATCCTTAGCAATACTTGCTATTCTCTTGTTTGTTTCGTAATGGCCATCCTAACAAGTGTGAGATGACATTTCAATACAGTTCTGATTTTCATTTCCCTGATGATTAGTGATGTTGAGCATCTTTTCATATACTTGTTGGGCATGTATATGTATTTTTTTATGAATCATATGTTAAATAGTATATAACACTATAAGAAAATGTTTTAATAAATGAATATTTAGTATATATTCATATGTGGGTTTGTATCATTATTATTCTATAAATAGTGCATTTGCAAATTTAGTGCTGTTATATTACCCCCATTTTAACCTATTAAACATTTTCGGGGAGGGATCAGGGCTTGAAAATGCTAGCTAATGGTATCATTATATATAAAATAAAGAGTTTACCTTTTTCACATTGGCTAGGCATTTGAAAAAACATATAGAGTATATCTTGATTCTTAGTTTTTTTTGAAAGAGTTGAGGGAGAATAAAATTATTCTGTTGAAATTGACAAGGTTTATATTTGGACTTTGAGACAATACCTAATTATCTGTTTACTTTAACAAATACTATTTATTAAAGATAGTTTAAAGAATAAATTTTTTAACTCAGAAATTGGTCTTTGCCTTAATTCACTAATTAAAAAAGATGGAGTGAACATCCAAACATAAATCCAAATGGAAATAATTAAATCTATCAAACAGCTAAAACAAAGCAAAACTCTTGGTTGAAATATCAGAATGTCTGTTGGGAATTGGAAAGGTATTAAAAATTTAATTAAACGAAAACTAAGTAGATGTGTCTGCCCAAGTCCTCTTAGCAATATAGAAAATCAAAGGAAAAAAGACATAGAACTGCATGAAAATCCTTATTGGTTCAAAGACTACAAAATTTCAAGTTATAACTTTAAAATTCAGGCAGACCTAATCCAACAAATTTCTAAGTTGTTTTGGATGGTTAGACAGTTTGTGGTATTAGTATACATTTATAACTGACTCATTTATGCCTGAGGTATATACTATTGACATGTTCTTACTCCTTCTCATCTGCAACATGCTTTATTCATCTAGGCATCTGTGGCCCAGGGGCATATGTACTAGCCAAACAAACTAACATCATATTATTATTTTTTGTATATATTTATCTCCATGATTTCGATTGGAGTGGTTGTGTACAGGCAAACCCATGTTTATGCATATTTATTCAGGAAAAAGCAGATCATCGAGGCAATAGTGTTTAGTGGAATAAGCATGGATTTTTAAATCAGACAGACCTCAAGTTTAATCTCAGTTATGCCACTTACTAGCTTTGACAAGTTAATTTACCCCTCTAAGTCTCAGTTAACTCATCCATGTAATGGAATTGATAACCTTAATTTTAGGTTTGTTATAAATAGGAAATGAGGGAGCCTATTAAACACTTTGCATTTTCTTTGCATATGATAGGGCTTAATAGTCATAATTATTATCAATATAAACATAAAATAATAGCACACTATTAAGTATTAACTAAATTAGTCTGATGTGTCCATACCATTTTCTATAACGGGTATATTCCCACCAACAATGTACAAGAGTTACCTTTACTTCACATCCTTATCAACACTTGTTGATCTCTTTATAAAAATCATTCTAACAGATGTGATGTGATATCTCACAGTGGTTTTAATTCACATTCCCCTAGTGATTAGTGACGCTGAGCATTTTTTCATCTACTTGTTGGCCATTTGTATTTCTTCTTTTGAGAAATGTCTGTTCAGATCCTTTGCCCATTTTTTAATCAGGTTATTTGTTTTCTTGCTATTGACTTTGAGTGCTTTATATTTGTTCTTATTTAGCAAATATGAAGACACACTTATTTTTATTTTCATTTTTTTATCACATACTATGACCATGTTATATACGTCAATCTCTAATTTCTTTTCACATTATGTCAACGTGGAAATTTAACTCATTCTTTATAATTGCTATATAATATTCCATTTTATGGATATTTCACAATTTAGGTAAATATTTTTCCATTCATGGACATTCTCTTTAGTTATTTATTTTGAAGAAACATGGATTATATATCAAAAATAATATAAAGAGTAAATGTAAAAGTCAAACACAGAGGAATTTAGTCATAAATGTGAATCAAAAGAAATGATAAATGCCTGAGGTCATGGATATACCAATTACCCTGATTTGATTAATTCACATTGTGTGCCTATATCAAAACATCATATGTACCCTATTATTTATCCTTAATAATTAAAAATTAAAAAATTAAAAAATCGTGACTCATTTATTACTTTTAAACTCATATCTTTAAGGTTATATTAAAAAAAGCATTCAATGAGGTGATGAGAAAAATGTATAGCAAGCACCATATGTACTCACCATCAGATTGGTATTAACTGACTTAACTGACCAACACTTAAGTGCACATTTAGTAGTAACATTCACTGGGTGTCGGGCAGGTGGGAGGGGGTGGAGGGGATGGGTATATTCACACCTAATGGGCGAGGTGAGCACCATCTGGGGGATGGACACGCTTGAAGCTCTGATTCAGGTGGGGCAAAGGCAATATATGTAACCTAAACATTTGTACCCCTGTAATATGCTGAAATAAAAAAAAAGCATTCAATACAATTTTATGACATGAGCAAAATTAACAATTTATATATTCTTTGTATTGTATCTCCCAAGACAAAATACCTTGAAAGAGTTTCAAGAAATAAATTGTTGGCCAGAATTTTTGACATCATAAAAGCTGTAATTTCTCAAATGGTATCAATAATAAATTTGGGTCAAGTTGATTGAAAAAAAAGTATTGATTAGACCAGACTAAAAGCTTGGATTTCCCATCACCAAATGCATAATGAGTTGGAGTTGGTGTGTCAATAAGTAAATAAACAACCTAATGAGAAAGTGACTGATTGTGAGGTGCCATGGCCATTGTCATCACACTAACTCAGTGGGAGGTTTTATCTATGGTCAAATACTACTGAAATTACTCCTTACTTGTGTACTTTTCTCTGAGAAAAACAAGAAAGAATTTCCATTTTGTGTGTGTGTAAGTAGAGTGAGATAGGGAATTGTACAACAACCCAGACACAGGTCAATTAACCACAGCAATGAAAAGGAACTTTGATTCAACGAGTAGAAAAAAAATGAGGCAGTTTGAGGTACCATTCTTTGCTTTCCTCTCTCCTTTGTCCCTTTGTATTCTTTTTTGTCTCCTTGCTTTGCCTATTCTTTTCCCATGCTGCAGTTCTCTTTTATGGTCCTGTTTTTGCTTTGCCTGCTTATGGTTACATTTATGTAGGAGAACTATGCCTGCCTGTCTGCATCTCATTGCTCCCATTGTGATGCAGTGTCAGAGAATGGCTGACTCCAGAGGTGAGGTAAATTAAATTAGTGAGTAAATTGTCTGCTCCTGTGGAAGGATGTATTTCTGGGGAAGTCCTCTCGGTGTCTGACCCATGCACAAATTCTGCAGTTACACCCTTTATACATTCAGTCTGAAAGCATGCATTTTCAAACTAACATTTCCCTTGTAAAAAAATACATTCCCATTCACAACACTCAGCCACTGATCAAACTTATTTTCCTTCTGAGATGCATGAAAGTCCAAAAACTGTTTTGTCATGAATCTGTCATTGCTCTTAAAATGCCATTGGATATACTGGTGGAAAGCATTTCAAATCAAATCATGGAAAACTCACATAAAATAGCAGCTGTTTTTGAGTCACTTCACAATACTATGTAAATAAAACAGTTCTAGCAGCTGGAAGAACAAAACGGTCTTTGATAACACTCTAATTATTTATTATGACTGCTTTGATGTAGCATTTATATGTACACAAGTTATATTTTTAAATGCCAGAAGGAAATTAAAAGTAAACTAAAGAATTGCACTCCTGACCAACTTCTTTGCCTTGAGGTTATTATAATCGGGCAGCTGTTAGATATTTTTTTTCATATTCTTTCAGTTCCTTGGTCTGGCTTCTCTGTAAATGCACAAAATTATTAGGATATTTAAAATAAGAAGACATAGAGAAAATGTCATTGTTTATCTCTTGATAGAAATAAAATCAAACAGAAAAAATAAACTACATGTTAAAGTACATGAATTATGAAATTTCCAATCCTCATTCCTTAAGTTTTATGAATTCATAAAAGATTTTTTCCCCTAAGCACTGTCCTTTTTGAGTGTCTTTGAGTTAAATGTTGTTTAATATGGAGACATCAGTGAGAAAGTAAAATAAAATACTAGTAATGGAAGAAATATGCTCAACCATTTAGTTTCTTTTGGATAAAACACGTACAAGTGAGAAACTGAAAGAATGAGAAGGGGAGATCTCACCATTTTTACCACGTGCATGGAGAAAATGCACATAATGAAAGAAATGGTTGTTTGAAGAAGAAATGTGTGGTTACTAATGGCTTGGGATGATATGTGTCTAATACTATTCTTTTTTTGTGTTAATATATATGGCTGAAGATAAAGGTTCCTTAACAGAGAGTAACCATCCCCATTAACCACATTTAGTTGTAGATGATTTATTGAAATAGGCTTAATGGACAGTTTTGAACATTTCAGAGAAATGTAAAATTACTTTGCCCTTTTCTAATGAAACGGAGATTGAGAGAGTAAGAGAACTCTTCACTTATCTACATTAAGCAAAGCGTTAGGACGGAAGAATGGAACTATCTCTAAGGATTCTGGAGCTGTAATATTTGTACAGGCAGACAGACCAGAGCGAGAAATTGTGATTTCCCCAGAGTTAAACGTAGCTGGACGTGGAAGCATATCCTGGATCAGAATTACATGGCTAGAGGCAGCAGCAAATGATCCAGGACACAAGAGAAATGGGTAGAAGAAATGCAGACAAGGTAATTGCAGATGTGGGAAGAAAAAAGCTGAGGTGATCTCCTCACTGTTCCCTAAACACTCCTTCCAGAGTTTTCATAGCTTTATTGTTGCTTCCATTTTCTCATATTTTCTCTTATGTCTGAAATACATGTTTTCCATCCATGAAATTCTATGTCTTCACCACCCCTCAGCACTATAGTAATTGGGGTCTTAAGATTTCTTTGTGGTGGGGGACTGTTCTGTGCGTTGTAGAATGTTTAGCAATATCCCCGGCCTCTAAGCACTAGACAGTAGTAGTAACCTCCTCTCTGCCAACTTCTAACAACCCAGTTAGTCTCCAGACATTGCCATATATCTCCTGAGGATTGGGAGCAAAATCATCCTGATTAAGAACCACTGTTCTATAGAATTTACTACTTTTGGCATTGACTTAAAATTTAATATATGCTGATTTCAATTGAATTCTACAGATATTCATGGATTATTTCCTGAGTTAGTTGCTAGGGATGCAAAAATGAATTATAAATATGTGAAACCTGCTCAGAATACTAGATATTATTAGATATTTCTGCATGTATATACCTTAAATTTCTCAAAGGAAAATAATTAATAAAGACAACAGACATTTATTGAGCATTTTATATGTATCCAGCTCTGCTCTAAGAGCTTTTACAAGTGTTAGCTCATTGAACTCTTACAACCACCTTTGGGGTCAAACCATTAATATCTTATATTTACTATCCTCTGTTTTTCTTTTCAGCAGCTAGTGCAGTGTTTTGTTTGTTACTTAATGGATATTTACTGCTTGATCAATGGGGAAAGAAAGGACCTATACCTAGAATCTACTGTTCCTTGACTTTGTGTGTGTGTATGTGTATGTGTGTATTTTTTTCTCTACCCTTTCCTCTTTCCTGAGGAATGGTAGCATTTAACACCATCCTTATAAATATATGCTGGACTATTTGTAAACTATTTTAAGTTTCTGGAAAGCACTTATCAAGAACACCTCATGCTTGTGCTTTTATTCAAATTGAGAAAGTTGTTTATTGGCAATAAAAAAAGTTTCTGCAAACTTGAGTAGTTATAATATCCTCTCCAATGGCTTTCATCTGTCACATCAAATCAAATTTACTGCTTCTTAAATTATTCATACTTTCCAAAATAGGCATCTCATAACTTTGAAATGAAGAGTAAGGCATGAATTTACAGATGTGCAGAGAATGTAGCCAAGATGTTAGCACCGAAAGAGCTACAGAGACCGAGGTTGATGTTGAAGCAAGAGATGTGGACCCAGCTCCTACTAGTTGCCAGGAGACCTGGTAGAACCTTGAAGCTCTCCCTTCTTTGTGCTTGCTTAGAAGTCACGCTGAGGTAACTGAAGCAACAGCTGTGCTGGGAGAGTGGGTGGCTCTTAAACCAAGTCAGCACTTTGACTTGCCACTTTATCTGTTTTAACACAGGGCAATAAGCTGTGTTGTATTTAAATAGGTCCTAATTGCAACTGCTTGACATTTGCCTAGTATGTACCCCCTTGGGATGTGGGAGGATATTTCTTCCCTGAGCACAATTGACCAAAATATTCTTTCCAAAATGTATGCATCATTATGCTGGCTGATCATACCAGATGTTTTGCATTATACTGGGTCGGCATGCAGGCGAGAGGAAGCAGATATATCTAATTTTTACTTATAAAGTGGGAGTCCTCCCCCCACCCCCAATTTGCTTGTAAAAAGATACTCATGTGCCTGTAAAAATTCATATATCTGCAGATATCTGAGTTCCAACCCAGACCTACAGAATCAGAATTTCCAGGGCAGTGGCTTAGTAGAACAATTATAAGCAAATAAATAATCTTATTTATTTAGCAGTTATCATAGATGATTCCTATAATAATTTAAAAATATATTAATGGAAATGGTACTGTGTAATAAACCTTATGAATAGCTTTAGAACTATTTCATTTCTTCTCTATCCTACTCATTACTGAAGACTATCTCAGAGGTAAGCCTTGAACCCCAATACATTTATACTATAAAAAGTTGTACTATTATATATGTATATATAAATGTAATACATGTTATATATTATGCACTATTATCTGTTATATATGTGTACAATATACATGCTATATTGTATTGTATATTATATTGTATTACATATTATATACTTTTATATATTATATATATTAATACATGTTATATTAGAGCAAGAGAGTAAAGTGGCAGCATTAAACATTAATGTAAAATTAATATTTTGATGACAAAAAAATAAATAGCAATTAAAAGAACTTTTCAGCACATGCCTTGAAATTAGGTGGGCCTGGGTTTGAATCCTATTCTTTTCACTTATGGACTAGCTATATAGCTATTGTTTTGTTTTGGTCTAAAGAGATAAAAGTAAAGAAGAAGAAAATGCTTTTGTAATGACTTTTCACATATAATATCCTGGCGGCTGATTTTATGTGAGTAATTCCCACATCCTGCATCCCCTCCTAACAAATAAAGCAGGAAGGATGAAGGGAAAGAAAAGGAAAAATAAAAAAGGGAAGGAAGAATGAAAGGAGATAAAGGGACCACTTTAGTATGCTTTGAGTTTACACAAATGGTAAGGATGAAAACCATAGAAACCAACAGAAAATTTGGCATAGAATATTTGGATATCACATACTCCAGTTACCATGGAATTCACAGAAGGCACCAATTGACAAGGAATCTATGAAGAGACGTTCAACTTCATTAGGAATGAAGAAAATGCAAATCAATGTAATAATGACATGACATTTCACATTCAACTGACTGGCAAAAATGAAAATGTCCAACTTCTAGTGGGGTTGCATATTGACATAACAGCTTTGGAGGACAATATGACAATATCTAATAAACTTGAAGAAGTATGTATTTTCATCGGCAAACCTCTGCCTTTTTAAATGTCCTAAGATAGTATCTCTCAAATTATAATGTGCTTCTGAATCACCTGGGGATATTGTTCAAATGCAGGCTCTGTTCACAAGATCTGAGTGGGGCCTGATATTCTGCATTTGTAACATGTTCCTAGTTGATGTCAATACTGCTAATTCATGGACCATGCACTGAATCATAAAATGGACAAATTCCTAGAAAAAATACAGTCTCCCTAGCTCAATCAGGAAGACATAGCATTCCTGAACAGACCAATATTAAGTACCAAAATTGAAGCAAAAATAAAAAACTTTCCTAAAAAGAAAAGTCCCAGACCAGTTGGTTTCACACCTGAATTCTACCAGACTTACAAAGAAGAACTAGTGTCTATCCTACAGAAATTATTCCACCACATTGAGAAGGAAGGAATCCTCCCTAACATGTTTTACAAAGCCAACAACACCCTGATATCGAAACCAGGAAAGGACTCAACAAAGAAAACTATAGGCCAATATCCCATATGAATACAGATGCAAAAATCCTCAACAAAATCTTAGTGAATTGAATTCAGTTGATCATCAAAAACATAATCCATCACAACCAAGTGGGTTTCATCCCAGAGATGCAGGGATGGTTCAACATATACAAATCTATAAATGTAATTCATCACATAAATAGAAGTAAAAACAAAAACCATACGATCCTCTCAATAGATGCAGAAAAGGTATTCAACAAAATTCAGCACCCTTTTATAAAAATGCTTAACAAAATAAGTATAGACAGAACTTACCAAAAATGATAAAAACCATATATGACAAACTCACTGCCAACATCATAATGAATGGGGAAAAATTGAAAGCATTCCTGCTTAGAACTAGAATCAGACAAGGTTGCCTTCTATCACCACTTTTATTCAACATAGTTCTGGAAGTCCTAGCCAGAGCAATCAGACAAGAGAAGGAAATCAAGGGCATCTAAATGGGGGCAGAAGAGGTCAAACTATTGCTCTTTACTCACGATATAATCTTATATCTAGAAAACCCCAAAGATTCTTCCAAGAGACTACAGGAATTGGTAAATAAGTTCAGCAAAGTCTCAGGTTACAAAATCAATGTACAGAAATCAGTAGCATTCCTATGTGCCAACAGTCAAGCTGAGAACAAAATCAAAGGCTTAACACCTTACACGACAGCAACAAAGAAAATAAAATACCTGGGAATACATTTACCTAAAAAGGTGAAAGACTTCTACAGGGAGAACTAGGAAACACTGAGGAAGGAAATAGCAGAGGACGTAAACAGGTGTAAACCTTACCATGCTCATGGGTCAACAGAATCGACATTGTTAAAATGTCTATTATACCCAAAGTGATCTACAGAGTCAATGTAACCCCTATTAAAATACTAACATCATTTTTTTGCATATCTAAAAAATATAATTCTATGCTTTGTATGGAACCAGAGAAGATCCCGTATAGCAAAAGCAACCTTAAGCAAAAATAACAAATTAGGAGGCATAAATTTACCAGACTTCAAGCTGTACTGCAAGGCTATAGTAACCAGAGCAGCATGGTACTGGCACAAGAACAGAGACATAGACCAATAGGACAGGACTAGAACCCAGATATAAAACCATCCTCATATAGCCATCTGATCTTTGATAAAGCAGGCAAAAACATACACTGGGGAAAAGAGATCTATTTTTCTAAACAACTGCCTTATTTGTATTAATAGAGAAGTTATATTGAAAGAAAGACACATAATGTTGTGGCTAGCCTTAAAAATTTACTCAATAAAATTAAAGGGCAAAATCTGACCTAAAAGGAAAAGAACAAAAAATGTACATTGCCCCAATAAGAACAACAATAAAAACCAGTTCCCTTTGTAGCCTACTGATTAAAGTTCTATGCTTGCACATCAACAGCCTACATTTGTTTCCCAGGCAGGGAATTCCTGTTCTAGTTTGATACTTACATGACTTTCACCACTTATTGATTCTTTTCTCTTCTGTGCACAGCTTTTGATTTCCTGTATTCTCTTGAGGCATATGAGATGTTTAGGCATTTATACATAATGGTCAGCTGAAAAGCTGAGACCCTAGAAAATATGCCTGGACAAAAAATGTAGGTTACACCTTGTTTATGAATAGCAAGACTTTTCTTTGAGCTGTTTTTGTGGCTTTTCTGGATCTCATAAGAACTATTCTCCACCTCTTTGGAGACATCTTTTGCTTCCTTGGTTAAGTTGTAACCTTGGTTAAGGATTATTGGTTACACCTAAAAGGGTATTTTAGTTAAAAAATTCAAAACCAAAACTGACAGCTGTTTGTCACAGCTAAAGTCTGGTCCACTCATCTTCAGTCCTCCCTACTCCTTCCTCTTTGCCGATCATGGAGTTTGGGCCAATAAAGGTGGCTAACTATTCAGACAGTGTTTAAGTAAGGCAAATGCTGAGCTGTAACCAATCCAGTTGTTTCTATACCTCATTTCCATTTTCTGCACATCACTTTCTCTTTTCTGTCCATGAATCTTCAACCATGTGGAGGTGTTGGTGTCTCTCTGAACCTATTCTGGTTCGGCTGCCCAATTTGTGAATTTCTCCTTGCCCAATTAACTCTGTTAAATTTAATTTGTCAGAAATGGGTTCAAAATACAGCTCCCAGAGACCCCCAGGAGCACTAAGTGTCCAAGTGAGATATCCACCAGGTCCATTGTTTCCATTGCTCTCTCACAGCAACTGGGGCTTGTGAATAAGTTCTCTCTTAATATTCCAAAGCTCAACAGATTTGTGTTTTGAGCTCACTGGATTTGTTTGAGCAATCTTTTCTTTATCCTAACCAGGTTTGGAAGTCATAACAGAAACTGAACTAGGTCTGGGATTAGATTGGATCTGATAATTAATTGGCTTAGATCCAGTTAGAGGCCTCAAATATCTGACTGGGTCAGGCAGAAGCTGACAGTAAATAGCAATACAACAGGGGGTGTGAACTCCAGCTTTTAGGAATTTGCAGATATTTCTGTGTTCTATGCCTTTGTTCCTTTTTCTTGAGTGCTTGAGTAAAGAAAAATCATTGCCTAAGTTGGTCATGGAGATATGAGAAACAAAGCCAAGATTCAAGGTAAAAATAGGATTCTTAATTCTGAAGAACTGAATACTCTCTACTTTTTGGCTATACATGTATCAACATTAGAGGCACAGGAAGTAGCAAACACTTACAGAAATGGAAAGCTCTTCCCAAAGGCAAATTTTTGCCTAGCTCATAATTGCATAAGACAATAAAATAGATAATTAAAAGATTGATAGTCTGAATATAATAATAATAATTAAGAGCCAGAAAATAAAAATTCATTATAAGAACTGTAAGATCTGCTTTTATCTGTGTGTCTATATGTCTGCTTCTATATATGTTATGTGTATGTGATATTTCACTATCAAAATATATAAAAGAGCTCTAATTAATTAGCTTAAAAACACCCACTTAAATCAAATATTTCTTCAATAAGATAGAAACTAACTCAAATGCCTTTTAGTTCATGTGACTTTAATAATACAGTAATTGACCACTGCTCAACTTTCTTTTTTATTCTGCTATACACTGATTCACAATTTCTCTTTGCATTCACCTTCAAAGGGAGACAATTAACATGGATCCAAATACCACAGATATACTGTGAGTCTCCTTCAATATTCTCTCAAATACTCAAAGCTGATTTCGACCTTAAAACTTTTACCCAAGGATCCACTCTTGTTCAGTACATTGGTGATGTTTTGCTCTCTATATAGGGTGCCCTTTTAGATTCTCTCATTCTTTTAAAGACTCTAGCTGAATGAGGCCACAAAGCCTCTAGGTCTAAACTCCAGTGGGTACAAACAACTGTTACTTAAGATGTGAAATATCTCAGGGCACTCAAAAGCTCACCCCAAAACACCTTGAGTCAGTATTGTCATAGCCCTCACTAGAAATTGCACATTGGCAAAAGGAAAAGCTGCCGCTATTAACACAGACTCCAAACATGCCTTTGTAGTTTGCCGTGCAGTTGGTACAATTTGGAAATCTTGTAGTTTCTTAACTTCTGCTGACACCCTTATTGCCAATGGGTCTATAATTGCTGCCTATTACACACTATTCACCTTCCTTCTAAGATTGCTATTGTTCATTGCCCAGCCCACACTAAGGAAACAGATCCTGTATACCTAGATAATGACAGAACAGACAGGGCTGCTAAATTTGCGGCCAAAAGGGACTTTCCTATCTTTTTTTTCACTCAATTTATTACCCTGTCCTTATCCTTATCTGATATTATTGATCATCAGGCTAATGCCCCACAATCTGAAAGGGATAAATAGATACAAAAGGGTGATTAACAATTATCAGGTGGATTGTATATTGGACCAGACTCCCTGTGACCCCTTTTCTTTTAACTTTTTGGCTTGTACTTATCTCCCATCAGATGGGGCATATGTTAAATGGGGTATAGTTAAGAAAAATACATATATGTTTGGTACTGCCCTGGGATCTACACAATCTCTGACCAAATTATTTTCTAGTACACTATTTGTAAATCTCACCAAAACTCTGGAGGAAACCAAAACTCTCCAAGAAGCCCCCAAAGTCCTAGACTGTCCCCTTCAGCACTCCAACTAGGCACGCTGACACTACAACAGTAGTAAAGAAATTAGTAACTGAGATTATTCCCTGTTTTGTTATTCCTTTATGAATTGAATCAGATCAAAGGACTCATTTGATAGCAGAAATAAACCACTTACTTTACTTGTAAAGGCTCTGGGGTACTTATTAAAATTTCATACTCCATATCATCTCCAATCCTCAGGGCAAGTGGACTATAAAAGTATAGATATAAAAATGACTTTGAGAAAAGTCTGTCAAGACACTGGACTTAAATGGCCAGAAGCATTACGTTTGGCCCTTACAAAAATCCAGAATACTCTAAATAAAAGACATGAACTAACTCTTTTTGAAATAGTCCTCAGTCACCCCACAACTATTGACACCTCTCAACTTTCTATTCCTGGGATGAATGAACACTATGGGGATTTAAGTGAAAAATTCAATACCATGACTAGCTGCATACAGACACTAATATGCTTGGAGTATGTCACTAATAGGCAAAAGAAGCATGGCCTCTGCCAACTGACAAGACTTGCCATCTTTTTTGACCAAGAGATCATGTGTACATCAAGTTTTTAAAAGAATGTATGTGCTGTCACCTTGCTGGAAGGCCCTTATGAAGGACTGTTAACTACCTACACCACCATCAAAATAAAAAATAAAAATCTTCCTGGATTCATATGAGCCACAACAAACTACACCAAGACAATTGGAGGATCACCCCTACAGGTGACCTGAAAGTAAGGATTTCCAGGGCCAGTTCTCAGGCCCCTGGAGCAGACATCTTTGTGAAGTAGACAGTTTTTCCCAAGACTGCAGATCAAGAAACCCCATGTTTCATCTGAAAATTTCTTTTTTTTTTTTTCCTTTTTACCCAACCCCCACAAAGTGTCCTTTTTAAACACTTAGTTTAAGCTTCCCCCTTCAAAGATTACACACTGGAAGCTGATCAAATTCTCCCTTTTAATCTTCCACCATGACTCTTCCTCCAAACTATGCCTTGCCCTTACTAACTCTCACTGTTTCTCCAGCACATCAGGCACAGACTCGTCATCCCTTTTCTGGCTATATTAACATTTAGATCATGCAAAGGAACCTGAACTAATTTTTGTTTCTGTCAATGTAAGTGCCTGGTGGAACCAGTCCAGAAGATGGATGTATGACAAGATCCACAGTCAGAGAAAAAAACATCATACAGCTTCTTCTGTTAGTGAGTCAAATGAACCCAGAAAAACTTCTGTGGAAGCTCAAGAACTGTCTGTTTCTTAAGTAAAGTCACTAGAAAGAAAAAATATTCCCTCTGGATTAAAACTGAGAAGATGCTAGAACTTTTCTGGGTGACGTATTAGGGCAATATTGCAATCACACCTTACGGTTTGATTCAACAGATGATATTTTTGTACTCTTACAAAGATCATAGATGGTGCTGATGCTAATTCTCATGATATCAATGCTTGTCAAATCATCAGATGTTATGAATGGCTTACAAAGTCAGACCTACGCAACTTGGAGTAGTTCACTTGCTCCCTTTGTTAAGTTGCCAGGTACTAAAAATTTCATATGGATAGACCAAAAGTCTGGACTAACTTAGTTAACTGACAAAACCAAGCTCTATAACTGCCAGAAATGGACCAGAGTTCTTTTATATCAAATATTTCACAACCTTTTCTGTTTCCGTAGACTGACAAGAACACATAGAAATTAGAGATTTGAAAGTGCCAATGAAGAAGGACAGGCATAGCAAACTCCAGACTAGGGGGTCACAGGTTCCAACCTGACTCTATCTTTAAATAACACTCGTCTTTTTATCTTCTGTGATGATAAAGTATACAAGTGGTTCCCACCTAGATGATCAAGACGCTGTAGACTTGGTATCTGACACCCTCTGTTACCAGGTATTCCACTTTAAATCCCAGCCAAATTACAAACTTGGATTCTTTCATTCATAAAGCAGTACCACACAAATGTACTAGACATGATGTTACAGAAAACCCACTTGTATATCACAATTCTAAGTTCTTTTCAAGGCTCAGGACTCTTTTCCCAGCATTTGAAACTTAAGAGATTGAAAAGATAGTTTTAAATCTCTCTGTGGTAATAGAACAAGAGTTGAATATCACTATGCAAGCATTTGGAGCACTTCAGTTAGAAGCTGACAGCCTAGACTCTAAACCACTATGTCCTGGATACCCTGACAACCTAACAGAGAGGAGCTTGAGTGATTTTTTGGTGAAAACTGTTGTTTCTGTGTAAACCACTCAGGGCAAGTAGAGACTGTTCTACACCTCTTAAAAGACAAAATAAATATTCTCCATCAGATGAATGAAGCAAAACCATTCTATTGGTCTGACCTATTCCCAGGAATGGGAGACTGACTTAATGGGGGGTGGGGGAATGTACTTACATCTGTTATTTTCTATTTATTCGCCCTCATTCTATGTTCATGTCTCCTTTTTCGGATTTCTTGTTATTAATACTTGACTACTAACTAAATCTCTCTCTCTGAAGCCGCCAACTCAGCTTTTAATGTGTGAAACCTCTAGGAAAGTTCCAGACAGGAGGAATAAAGGAGCTCATGGAATTTCACCTCAAACAATGACTCCTTGGTATAAAGAGCATTTTGAATTAAAGACCCTTAGAGATCAACAGACATTAGAAGGTTTTTCCCTCTATCTGTATAAAACCAGATGGACCCATCAAAAAGAACAATTGCCTTTCCTTCTCTTCCCTGTTATTTCAATATATTGTAGGAAAGATGGTCAAAAAGGCAACCAGTTTAATAGTGAGTAATTCACACTCATGTACACAGAAATCAAGCAGATGGGAGGGGGAGAAAGGGATGGGTGAAATCACACCTGACACATACAATGTACACTATCTGGATGATGGACACACTTATAGCTTTGACTCAAGCAGTATAAAATCAATCCATGCAACCAAAACATTTGTACCCCCATAATATTCTGAAATAAAAAAAAAAGAATGCAACCAGACCTGGCCAAACCCATTTTAAAGATAACACCTATCTCTCAGGTTAATTTAATTTACAGAGATAATAATTTATAAGTCAATTTGTTCCTTTCCATCCATTCATGTTCCCAAGTATCTATTCATCCTCCCTAGTAACCATTTATTGTCCCTAAATAGAATTACCCATATTCCTCATCTCCCTTTCCCCTCTAAAATAAGGATATATAAATTTCTGGACCCCGTTGGGATATTGTGTAATCACTTGTGACTCTCTCTGTGTTCACAGCAAAGCAATCTCTTTCTCTTATTAATCTGCCTTATTGCGAGTTGATTTTCCGTGAATCTTCCAGGGCAAAGGGGAAGTTTCCTCTCACCTCCACATTGTACACACAGATGTGCTATCTTTTCAACTAGAATTGTTGGTAAAACAGAAAAATCAATCATTAGAACAAAATATGATATATGAATAAAACCACTAAGCATAAACTTGTATGTATAGCATGGTCCTGTATAAAGACCCATCCTAGGGAGAATCCTGGAGCACTCACAAACCGTATCTGCTAGAAGGCAATTAAATTAAGACTGAATGGTGCTTTCTGCAATGGCTTCCGTGGAAGTCTTGGGCAAATCAGTTGACTTCCACAGTATGCCCATATTAATTAAATGCTAAGGAAAAGTAAAATCTCTGACCAAAATATTTTCTTAGTCATTGTAGAGTATTACTAACTGATGGGACCCTGTTAGGAAAATACACTCATTCATTTATTTTTTATTTTTTTTTGTTTCATAGGTACTAGAATATACTTTTCTTCTTTTGTCACGTGTTTATTAATAATAATTCAGAATGGTTTTATTTTGCTTGAGGAATCACTAATTCTAACATAATTTTCAGTATCTTTCACCCTGACTCTTTGCTTTGGTGGTCTTAAAGAAGCTCAGGTCCTGTTTTATATCCCTTGATGTAATGCCACTTGAGTAAAAGTTCTCATGCACTGAGGAAAGTGATTAAAAATGGATGACACTTTTTTTCTCTTGTCGTTCGTTTGCCAATTAAAGGGAAAGGCAGTCTACCTTTTCTGCTGTGCCAGCACCACGGATAGTCTGCAGCTACTTTTCCATTGACTTAATGTACTCAGGAACTCACCTGGGTCATGACAAGCCCCCATTACTACCACTTTGACTCTTTCAGGTGCTGCTGGAAATTTTTCTCCTTATTTCACAGTCCAATGCCACCCTTTCGATTTAGTGCTTTGAAATTTTCTCTCTAGTTCTAGTTTATTTTGCAAAGTCTCTTTCACTTTCCACCCACAATACCTTCATAAAACTGCCAACATCTCTAAAATAATTTTTCCTTAAATGTACTTCTTTTATTCTGACATTGTTTCATCATGTACTTAGCTCTTAAATTGCTTTTCTCTGCATAGTAGTTTCATACACATGTTTTAGCAAGTATCTATAGAGAGCCAGCGTAGTGTTATGTATTAGGTTATAATGACCAGCGTTTTCATCATACTTTGTAATTCTGGCAAACACAGTGACGATTTTCCTGAAAATTTAAGAAGAACATTATTAAAACATAATAAGTTCTTAGAACATTAATTTATTTAAATCCTTTGCTCAGGATAGTAACACTGAGATAGAGAGGCCAGGAACTCAGGGTTCTTGTCCAAACTCCAGACTCCTCTAGATTTCCCTGTTATTTAGTTTTATGGACAAAACTGTGAGTCTCATCTCTCAAATAACAATGCTTGAATTTCTTCTCAGGGTCTGTGTGGTGTCAAGTAAATCTATGTTTCTAAATTTTATTATTAGGGGTCATTATTATGATTAGCAATCATGTTTCAGATTTAAAAGTTTAACTCACATATTTCTTAGATGTGCAAAGAAAATGAGATTCTTTGTTTTAGTAATTGATCTGAACTTCCTCAAGAGCCTCTATTCCGTTGGAAAGTGATTAGAAAGTGGGGGTGGCTGCAATGAGGAGCAGAGGGGAGATAAATTCTATAAAGATAATCAATGGAATTTCTCCCTCCTAAGTTTTAGAGAGTCTTTTCAGCATTCTGTTTTTGAGAATGTCTGTCTTTTAGATTATCTCCTCCTCCTCTCTCCCTGTTTTGTTCCAAGATGGTGTCCAGGTATGTAGGTTGGTTTAAGGAGAAAAAAAAATGCATCAGCACTGTAGTACACAAAATAATGAGTCCCTGAAGATAGCCACATCCTAATTCCCAGAACCTTTGAAAATGTTAGGTTACAATGCAAGAGGGAATTAAGGTTGCAGACAGCTTCAGGCTTGCCAATCAACTGAATCTGAATCAGAAATGTTATCCAAGATTATTTGGGTGGGCCCGATATAATTACAAAGGTTCTTATAAGTAAAAGAAAAAAGCAAGAGAGTCAGCGTCAGGTGATGCAGGGTGAAAAACGTTCCACGCACTGTAGCTGACTTTGAAGATGGATGTAGACCAGGAGTCAATCTCTAAAAGCTGGAATAGACAAAAACTCTGTCCTCATCTAAAGCCTCCAGAGTAATGCAGCCCTGCTGATAACTTGATTTTAACTTAGTGAGACCCACTTTGGAAATCTTACTTCCAGATCTGTAAGATAATAAATTTATATTGTTTTAAATCATTAAATGTGTGGTAATTTGTTACAGTAGCAATAAGAGACTAATATAAGACCCATGTCATAACTTCTTGATCTTTGTTGCTCCCTGCTGTGAAACACTCTAGTCTAATTGATCATCATTGAGGTATAACAGTTTTTGTTTGGCCTTTCCAGGTATCATGCTAGATCATTGGCATCTGTGGTCTCCACTGTTTGTCTCTGGCTCAAAGTCCCCGTGCTGTTGCCTTTGTGTCCTGATCCACTGGCTATTGCGGGACCTCTGCTTTGCCTTAATGAAACGTGACACATCTGTGCTACATGGAGACCATGGAGATCCAGGAGTGAAGCTTCGTAATCATCTATCTAAACACCTCCCTTGGTTGTGCTGGGAGGTCATCCCTGAGGTTTGGTCTGCACCACCACAAGTGGTAGTTTTCTCCACGGGTTTCGAGTGCAAAGCTTTTTGCTCTAGGTTTCCCACCAATCTAACACAATTAGGAAAGTCAAAGTACAGAGTTCTAATTGTCTGCTTCCCATATCACTGTTCCATTTCTCATTCTCACAACGCTCCAAACTTGAAGAAATGTGCTTTTCTCACCAACCTTTCTTTTTATCATATCCTGAATTCCCTTTATATTTAATTTATAGATAGTAAAATCTATGATATGGTGGCAAGATTAAATGTCAACATGTTAAAGGTAGTTAAAATAATTTATAATATCCTTTCTTTCTCAACATAATCTGATTTTCAAAATTGCTGTGTTGATATGGGCTGAAGAAATTTTACTCTTGATACCAACATGAGAATTCGACTCTCTATTTTCCTGTGGATTCACATTGCACAATTCCGTCTTCCATGAAACAAATGAATGCCTCCATAATATTATTCGTGAGGATAGCGAAATATAAGAAGATTAAAAGAGAAAAATTTCTTGAACATTTTTTTTCATAACATCAAAAATGTAGGGTTTTCTTTTGATATTATATATGCTAATTATTTCAAACGAAAGTAGAGATTATATAACTGTGAGGTGCAATGATGAGGACTATTATTTAAAACGTCAAATATGTACTAGTGATTATGCATATTATTAATATTTAATTATACTAAATCACGTGCTTTAGTTTTAAATTAGAAAACTCAAGAAAGTTTATTAAAATTTGGGTCCCAAATATGGTATTTATTACACCAAAGCAGGTATAAACATATTCCTTAAGGTCTTTGGTCAAATTGGATTTGTGGAATTACGGCACTAGTGTAAATCATAAGAAATCACTTAATACATCCCACTGAATCCCTGAAGTACCATTTACCAACATGATCAAAAAAATTGCCTTCAATCCTTTAGATATCACTCTCATATCCTCGGTGTCAAAAGGGTATTTTTGAGCAGATGGAAACTTGTTCTCTTTCATCACTTGTATTTCTCCTATAATATAGCTTTTAATAACTGGAGATTATTTCTTCTGTTTATCTTCTTCATTTTCTTCTTCTGTTGAAGAAATACATTTTTTTCATGAAATATATGTCAAATATATCTAATTTTGCAGAGGTGAGAGGTGTGGATCCTGTTTCAGTCTTCTACATGTGGCTATCCAGTTTTTCCAGCACTATTTATTGAATAAGGATTCTTTTCCCCAGTGTATATTTTTGTCTGCTTTGTCAACGATTAGATAGCTATATGAGGATGGTTTTATATCTGGGTTCTCAGTTCTGTTCCATTGGTCTATGCCTCTGTTCTTGTGCCAGTACCATGCTGTCTTAGTTACTATAACTTTATAGTATACCTTGAAGTGTGGTAAAAACTTTTAATTAAAGAGTGTCTTAATGAATTTGGAATTCTGAACTGCCCACTAATCCACATTATTAATTGGTTTGTTAATAGAATCAGAGAGAATTCTTCTAGAATTGGTAAAGGAAAACCCAAAAAGAAGTGTGCATGTTCTGTCTGGTGGATTCTGCTGGCAGAAATTGGAGGAATAAAGAGCTATGGCTGTCTAGAAACAGATTAAAATTGCACTGTGAAAAGTACCCAGATTTCATGTTTTCCAATACATCTTTTCTGCACATTATTTCTTTTAAAAGTTAAAAACTTTGTATTTTCTAAGCAAACCACCTTTTAAAAACCCAATGTAAAAATGTTTCAGTATGCATTACTTCTTTTCCAAGATCCTGGACGTTTTTGGATATTTACAACAGTTCTTAGCCACTGATGTTATGATTAGTTTTCTCTATTCTTTTCATATTTTGACATTTATTTTATATAGACTTAAAGGCATGAGAGATAATCCACCTATCCATGTGATGTTTGATGAATCACGTAATATTTTTGGATTACAATTTTCTTGTTATTAATAATTGGATGAAGGGATTTGGTAGCCAATAATTATTTGTGGCATTGAGGGATCAATAAAATGATACAACTCTATGAGAATTAACAGATTTTTGAACTTCTTACTTATCACTGAAGATGGTAATGTTGCAGGCTCCCTAAAATATATGTATCAGAAATGACAACTCCTAGAGAATTTAACCTTACAGTTGCTTTGGAGGAAATTCATAATAGCACAGGTAAAATGCAGATTGTCACTGGGCAAGAAAGCAAATTTGAACAGATGCTGTATAAATATTATTAAGCTCTTGGAAGATAAAACAGAGAAAACCTGTGAAGCAAACAAAGCTGTATGGTTCAAACCAAAAAAAAAAAAAAAATACACAAACCATTTGATCCAGGAATCCCACTATTGCGTATTTACCCAAAGGGGAAAAAGAAAACATTCTATAAAGAAGACATATGCACTCAAACGTTTACAGCAGCACAATTCACAATTGCAAAGATGTGGAAATAATGCAAGTGCCTATCAATACATTAATGGATTAATAAAATGTGGTAATGTATACCATGGAGTACTACTCAGCCATAAAAAATGGTGAACGAATACCTCTTGTATTAAACTGGATGGAACTTTTCTTTTAAGTGAAGTATCCACAAGAGTGGAAAAACAAACACCATATGTATTCACCATTAAATTAGAACTAATCAATCTACACTTAACATACACATATGGAAATAACATTCATTAGAAATCAAGCAGGTGGTTGGAGAGGAGGGGATAGGTAAATTCGCACCTAACAGGTACAATGCATACTATCTGGGGCATGGGCACACTTACAACTTTGACTCAACTGGTACAAAAGCAATTTGTGTAACCAAAATGTTTGTACCCCCATGATATTCTGATAGAAAAACCAGAAAATACACAAAATAGTAAAGTTAAGGAAAATGAATGGATAATATGTTTTCTTTAATAAATTATAATTTTTGCTCATATAATGAATCTGCATTTAAATTTAGTGTACTATTTGTTGTGGTTAATCCTACATGTCAACTGAATGATCTACATCGCCTAAGTCTATTGGGTCCATTGTAGCACACAGTAAGAATTATGTTGAATAAAAGAGGAAATTTCAAAGACTCAGTTTTTCTTCTAAATCTGTAGATGAATAGAGGCATACTATAGACTTAGCCAAAACACCATTAACATTATAGTACTGATGAAAAAATATTTAAATACCACAGCAATGTATTGAGTATTTTCCATGTGCACAACACTATATTAAAATTTTACACCTCACTAAATCCTCTCAAAAATCCTGGGCAATCATTATTATTTCCACTTTATAAAGAGAAAACTAGAATGTAGAGACTATAACTCGCAAAGATTCCTTTAACTCTTATCCATTCAACAATTACTTATTGATCACTTTCGAGGAGCCAGGCACTATGATGAGTACTTCACCACTGATGGTGAAACAATTAAATGTAAGTCTTCTCCTCGTGGGGCATACATAGCATGTGTCTTACAGGTAGGAGATCAGCCAGGTATGTCACAGAGCACTATCCATGTTTAAAGTTTGAATATTGAGGTGATTCTCATAATTTATTTGGTAGTAATTACAACACTAACATCAGCTTAAAAAGTTGCTTTGTTTGTACCTACAGAAGAATATGGCCAAGATCCTAAAAAAACTGCCACTTCTGATGTGCCTTTATCAATATATGCAAAAAAATACCGTAGTTGAGTAAAGGCAAATGTGTACTCCCTGTGACTCCCTACGGAGTGTCTAAATTCTTGTCACCTCTATTGTGACTCTCCATTTTGTCTGCACCTTCTGTTATAGTTCTTTCTTTTAAGATACAGTAGGAAGAGTAGAAGCCTGAACTCTCTTGGCTTCAGGGTATAAGGCCCATGCTTCTCCATAGGCTGTTCTTGTCTTCTGTTAACCAAGTTAGTTTAATAGGGATGATATTGCTCCTTTCAAGAGGTCAGTTGCATACCAGAAAATCACTGCATGAATGTTTTGTGGTCTCTTTTCCAATTCTATCAACTGTTTCTGTGAATCCGACGGGACTTATGAAATGTGAAATCTCTTAATCAGCTATGTATGCGTACCCCTAAATCTTAGTGGCTTACAAGAATAAATATGGGACCGCACATCAGATGTAGCTCTGCTGGGCTTAGCTAGGCACGACTGAGCTTGGTTTAGTTCTAGTCCAAATATCTTTCCCTCTGGGACCCAGGCTAAAGAAACAGCCTCTATTTAGGCATGCTATTCTTGTTTTGGAAGTAGGAACACAAGAGTCACCAGCAGAAACATGATAACTATCATTGGCTCTGAATGGAAGTGGCACATGGTCACTTCTCACATAAGCAAGCCCAAAGGTAATGGAGCAGGGTGGTATCTATCACCTGCAGGGAGCCAGAGCAAGGCCAGGGAAGGAAGGAAGAAATATGATGAAATAACACAGTCATCCATGGGTCATTTAACTACTAAAGGCCTTTCATTAATATTTCTTTAATATTGTTCAGAAACCAATAAAATGTATCAATTCAGTTTTATTCAAAATTATGTAATTTACTAAGCCAAGAAATCATCCTCTTTTATTTTCCATCTCCATTTTTGCTTGTTTTTTAATGCCTCTGTGCCCCAATAATAGAATCAGTTTAGTAAAATCCATAAATTATCAGATATAGAAGATATTTCATTGGAACACCTAAAAGGTTAATGCACTACTATATATCTATTTTCTCTGAGGAGGTTCATGCCATTCTTCCCACACAAATAAATTGTGTTTTTAAACAAAATTTTCTTGTCTTACTTGTTCCCAATGAAAATGTAAATTTCCAGCATTTACATACAGAAGTTTACGGATGATAAAGTGGTTTGGATTTATACAGGCTAGAAAGTTAAACTCCTGTTTTCCATGTTTCCTTGTGGCAAAGTTTTGGCCAATGAAACATAAGTGATATATGAACTTTCATGGAAGATTTTTCAAAAGAAAAACTCAGCTAACAAAGCCTTCTTGGCTTGCCTGTCATCTGTAGAGAGGTGTGAGACCCACACTCTAAAGGATGATCAGGCAGGAAGGCAAAAGGGGCCTTGTTTTTGAGGACGTTGGAAAGCCATTATACCAGGTACCTACTGATCTCTCAAGATTTCATTTGGCTTTTTACTTCCCATGCTTTAATTAGACCCAGGCAAAGAAAATATTATCAACACCTAGAAAGATTCTGCATTTCCCCCAAAGCTCCAACCTGAGGATTCTCTTTACTGCATCTTATGTTGCTACTTCAGCACCTCCAAGAACACGGCAATTCCAACTCTGTTACACTTTTTTGTAATTCTAGGTGACTATCATGACCTACAAGAAATCCAAAGTTCCAGCTCCACAATAATGAAATTTATTTCACAAAACCACTGCAGCAGATTCTATTCTAAACACCTTTGTCCTTTCATTGGTTTGCCTTGACAAAGGAAAACTTGCACTGCTGTATCAGTTAGGACTCCAGTTGCCAATGTTTTACTTCTTATTCTTCTCCTTTTTATGTGACTGTGGCCAGACTAAAATCCTGGTCCTCTTGTGGTTGATTGGGGTCATATTACCAGTTCTGGACAGGGAGTTGGAGTTGGAAATAAAAATGATGTGTGCCACTTTCTGACTGGGGTTTAAAGCATTTTCTTGCTACTGTGAGATCCCTTACAGCTCACTGTCTTCTGACATGACAACTGACTGTACCATTTACTTAAGTTCCCAAATGGCTATAATAAACAGGGCTCTTCCTGCCAATCCCTAATTGTCATGCGATATGAGAAAGAAACAAACCTTTGTTTCTTTTTTAAGCTATTATAATTCTGGGGTGTGTGTTATTAGACCATGACATAACCTAATTGGAATGATTCAAGTCCAATTCAAGGGAGCTTCAACACAACGAGATATTAATTAGTCCGCTGATTCTAGGGAGGCTTTGATGGTCAGGCCATAGGAAAAGCAGTGATGCATTTGAGGCCCGAGGAAAAGTTGAATGCTATAGAACTCTCTCTCTCTTTTTTCCTCTTGACTCTACTTGTTGTGGTCTTTTTAGCATTATTTCCTCTCATTGCAAACTGCCCCTCTTTACTTAGAGAGAAATATAAATTTCGATAGTCTCCAAATTATACAGCTCACTACTTTAGTGAACAAGGGGAAAAATGACTTATACTTTTTTTGGTCCCAAATTTTAAAATTCCAGGAAAGGTATCTGATTGATCTACCCTAAGTCCCCTTTAAAGTGTAGTCATAGAAGGATTTGGCACAGAATCATATGAGTGGAGCAGAGAAGGAAGCACTTCCAGAAGAAGAGGGGCGTGGAAAATGAGGGATTCTTAAAAGCTAATGTGCAGAGTTTGTAGATCATATAGATATTTAAAAACCTATGGTCTTAAATAAGTTGTATTTATTTATATATAGTATAAATACTTAAATATATACATATTGTCTTAAATAAATTTGTACGAGCATTAAATCAAAACAGTATGATGTCCAAAAATTTGCAGTATATTTCCATTAGACTATATAAAATTGTTAGATTCTAGACTGGGGGATGGGGGGAGAGTAAGATAACCGAATGGAAACCTCAAGGGATCATCCTTCTGCATGAACAACTAATTCAACAACTATCCATCCAAGCAAACAACTTTAGAAGAACAAAAAATCAGGTGAGTGGTCATACTACCTGGTTTTAACAGTGTATCAAGGAAAGAGGCATTGAAGAGGGCAGAAAAGATAATCCACTCCTCCCCCATCCCCTGGCAGTGCCACGCCAGCATGCCTAGTGGAGACAGAATCTGTGTGCCCAGAGGAGGGAGAGTAAAGTGATTGTGGGACTTTGCATTGAACTGAGGGCTTCCCTGGCACAAGGAACACTGTAGAGGTCAGAATTCTGCTGATGTCCATGAAGGGAGCATTTTGATCAGCCCAGCAAGAGGGAAATCCTCTTCCCGAAGCCCAAGTTTCTGCTAGCTCCACTACCACCAGACAAAGAGCAGCTTGGGGCCTGGGCTAAATTCATAAGGCAGTTGGGCCACAAAGGCTGCAGTCCTTGGGCAATTCTTGCACCTGTGCTGGCTCAGAGTCAGTGGACTTGGGGTGCACATGCCCCAGCGAGACATTAGCAGCTGCTGCCACGCAAGTGCCTGTGTCACCCTTCCCCCAACTACAGGCAGCACAGCTCAGGGAGAGACTTCCACTTGAGGAAAAGAAAGGGAAGAGCCCAGAGGACTTTATTTTGTAATTTCTGTACCAATTTGGCCACAGTAAAATAAAGTACCAAGCAGACTCCTGAGGCCCCTGAGTCCAGGTCTTAATTCCTAAATGGCATTTCTCAACCCACCCTGATCCAGAAGAAAACATGCTTCCCTGAAGGCAAGGACCCAGTCCTGGCTGGATTTACCACCTGCTGACTAAAAAGCCATTAGGCTTTGAATGAACATCAGAGGTAACCATGCAACAGTCACCATGGCTTTGGGTAAGATGGGCCTTTCTTCAGGTGTGACTTGATGCTGGTGGCCAGGACAATGAGAGATAGCCATGCAACAGTCACCATGGCTTTAGGTAAGACTGGGCTGGATTCAGGTGTGACCTGGCTCTGGTGGCCACAAGTGAGTGCCCATGTCACTACTACCCCAACTTCTGCAGCCCAGCACAGAGAGTGAGAGACTTTGCCTGATAATGTAGGGAATTATCCCATATCTTACCCAAGTCTTCCAAGGTGGTACCATCAGGAGTTTGCAAGAGTCACAACATTACTGGGCTTAGGGCACCGATAGTGCTGATATGGCTGCAGTGACCAAAGAGTTAGACCACAACACTCAATTCCCTTTGAGTTTCTGGAAGCCTTCTCAAGAAGGATGGGTCCACACAAGCATAGACTATTAAGATTATAATACATAACTCAGAAAGAAGGTCATTATGTAATGATAAAGGGGTCAATTCCTCAGGAGGAGATAACAATTCTAAATATATGTGCATCCAACATTGGAGCACCCGGATATATAAAGCAAATATTATCAGAGCAAAAGAGAGAGATAGACCCCGATACAGTAAGTGTTGGAGACTTCAACACTCTAATTTCAGCATTGGACAGATCACCCAGACAGAAAGTCAACATGAAATATTGGACTTAATCTGCAATATAGATCAAATTGACCTAATATATATTTACAAAACATTTCATCAACAGCTGCAGAATTCACATTCTTTTTCTCAGCTCATGAATCATTTTCAAGGACAGACCATTTATTTGACCACAAAATAAGTCTCAAAAAATTAAAAAAAAAATGAAATCATACAATGTATTTTCTCTGACCACAATGGAATAAAACTAGAAATCAAATATAAGGGGAACATTGAAAAATATACAAACACGTGGAAACTATACAGTATATTCCTGAATGACCAATGAGTCAATGAAAACATTAAGAAGGAAATTAAAAAGGTCTCCAAACAAATGAAAATAAAAACACAACATATCAAAACCTGTGTGATATAGCAAAATCAGTAAAAAGAAGAAAGTTTACAGCAGTAAGTGCCTATCTAAAAGTAGAAAAGCTTCAATAAACAACTTAAAAATGCATATTAAAGAACTAGAAAAACAAGAACAAACCAAACCCAAAATTAGAAGAAAAGAAATAATGAAGATCAGAGCAGAGATAGATGAAATTGAAACCAAAAAATACAAAAGATAAATGAAACAAAAAGTTGGTTTTTTGAAAAGCTGAACAACATTGACACACCTTTAGCAAGACTAAGAAAAAAAGAATGAACACCCAGACAAATAAAATCAGAGATGAAAAAGGAGACATTACAACTGATACTGCAGGAAACCAAAGGATCGCTGGCAACTAGTATGAGCAACTATATGCCAATAACTTAAAAAACGTACAAGAGATGGATGAATTCCTAGACACATACAACCTACCAAGATTGAACCAGGAAGAAATCCAAAACCTGAATTAAACCAATAATAAGTATTGAGATAGAAGCAGTAATAAAAAGTCTCCTATCAAAGTAAAGTCCAAGACCGGATGGCTTCACTGCTAAATTCTACAAAGCATTCAAGGAAGAACTAACACCAATCCTACTTAAGCTATTCAAAAAAATTAAAGAGGAGGAGATACTCCCAAACTCATTCTAACAGGCCCATATCACCCTGATACCTAAACTAGACAAAGACACACCAGAAAAAGAAAACCAAAGGCCAATATCTCTGATAAACATAGATACAAAAATCCTCAACAAAATACTAGCAAACTGAAAACATTGGGGAAACATTTAGGACACTGGTCTGGGCAAGGACTTCTTCAGTAATACCCCCAAAGCACAGGCAACCAAAGCAAAATGGGACAAATGGGATCACATCACACTTTTACTTTTGCACAGTAAAGGAAACAATCACCAAAGTGAAGAGGCAACTCACAAAATGGGACAAAATACTTGCAAACTACCCATCTGACAAGGGATACATAACTAGAATATATAAAGAGCTACAACAACTCCATAAGAAAAAAATAAAATAATGCAATTAAAAATGGGCAAAGGATCTGAATAGACATTTCTCAAAAGAAGACATACAAATGGCCAATGGATATACTAAAAAATGCTCACCATCATTAGTCATCAGAGAAATTAAAGTCAAAACCACAATGAGATATCTCACTCCAGTTAAAATGGCTTTTATCAAAAAGACAGACAATAACAAATGCTGATGAGGATGCGGAGAAAGGAGAGATGTTGTACTCTCTTGGTGGAAATGTAAATTAGTGCAACCGCTGTGGAGAGCAGTAGGGAGGTTTCTCCAAAAACTAAAAATGGAACTACCCATATGATCCAGTAACCCCACTGCTGGGTACATATCCAAAGGATGGGAATTCAGTATATGAAGAAGATATCTGCCCTCCCATGTTTATTGCAGCACTATTTACAGTAGCCAAGGTATGGAATCAACCTTAGTTTCCATCAATGGATGAATGGACAAAGAAATTGTGATACACATATACAATAGAATATTATATGGCCACGGAAAGAATGAAATCCTTTCATTTGCAACAACATGGATGGAAATGTTAAGTGAAATAGTCAAGCACAGAAAGACAAACATGTTCTCACACAAACGTGGGAGCTAAATATTAAAAATAATTGGGCTGGGCGCGGTGGCTCAGGCCTGTAATCCTAGCACTCTGGGAGGCCGAGGCGGGCGGACCATTTGAGCTCAGGAGTTCGAGATCAGCCTGAGCAAGAGCGAGACCCTGTCTCTATTAAAAATAGAAAGAAATTATCTGGACAACTAAAAATATATAGGAAAAATTAACCAGGCATGGTGGCGCATGCCTGTAGCCCCAGCTACTCAGGAGGCTGAGGCAGGAGGATCACTTGAGCCCTGGAGTTTGAGGTTGCTGTGAGCTAGGCTGATGCCACGGCACTCTACTCAGGGTAGTAGAGTGAGACTCTGTCTCAAAAAAAATAAAAATGTTTGTTTGTGATTATGATGATGGTGGTGACTGACGCTGGTGATGATTTTGT
>CAUYRB010022615.1:0-32609 GCA_963574695.1 Propithecus perrieri
CACTTCCTTCCCCAATCCAGGGGGATTTTGTTCTCTAAAGGAATTAAAACCCTAGCACTCTTTCTAAAGCTCCCAGAATGCTGCTATTCATAAGTTCTCTCTCCAGCAGGAGTAAGTGGGGGCTATTCTTCAGAATCTGACTAACCTAGGACTAAAGACCTAAAGACACTAACACCAATCACCCCAACTCACTGGCCCAAGCTCATCACCCAACCGTGATCTCGTCAGCCAAGTCCACCCTTAATCTTGATGGGAGAGAATTAAGCCCTGATGGGACCCAGGGCATCAGTTGTATGCAATCAATTACCTTCTCCCATACCTCTAGAATGGTACTAGTTATGCAGCTTTCTTAGGAGAATTGAGAAGATAGTCACTCCCTCAAATTCTGTGCTCTTCGGTTCATATGAGGACCTCTATTTGACAGCTATATGCTATCGAGTTCTCACTCTTAAATAGGAGTCAATGTCTAAGGATTATCAGACATCCAACCGGAAAGATAGACAGCAAACAAACAGGTAGGAAGAATAAAGCAGCACAGCGGGAACAGTTTGTATGGAAGAAAACAACTTCGACACTATCGTGACTTTTCTCAAAAGGAGAAGGGGAGATATCATAACAGTCACCGACATACAGGATTTTTAAAGGAGTCCTTCTAAGAATCAACCAAGGGCTATTACTGAAAGCCCAGACTTCAGCATGATACAATTCATCCACACAACGAAAAACACTTGTATGCCCTAAATTTTTTTATATAAAAAATAAAAATTAAAAAGGGCTATGGATAATTTAAAAATAAAATAACAGAAATGACAAAGACAATAGAAGGGTTAGAAGATTAAGTTGAGGAAATTTTCCAGAAAAAGAAAAGGCAGACAGGTAGAATGTATAAGATAAATGAAATACAATTATAGGATCATAACAGGAAGTCCAATTTCCTAACAATAGACATATAAAAAGAGAAGAGAAAGTGGAGGAGAGGAAAGACTCCGTGGAATAGTTCAAGGTAATTTCCCAGGACTGAAGGGAGCGAGTTTCCATGTGGAAAGCGTGACCAGATGTCTCAGCACAGTGTGAGGCAACCCATGGAAAGGCATTCTGTGAAATTATCAAGAATGGGGAAATGAGATCTCTGTAAGATTCCCAAGAGGAAAAAAATAAGTGATTGCACCAAAATGATCAAAAGCAGAATGTCTTTGGATTTCCAAATGGAATAATTTAAGCCTCAGGTTCTTAAGGTCTTCGAAATTCTGAAGAACAGAGATGCTCAATGCAGAATTTTGTGCCCAGCCAAACATGACACTATCACAGATCTCTTCAGACTTCTAAGTTTTCAGAAACTGCACCACCCTTGAACCCTTTTTCAGAAAGCTGCTGCAGGGCGTGCTCCACTAAAATGGGTGAGGAAACCAAGAGCAGGAAAACGTGAAATGGAGAAAATAGATCTAGTCAAGAGAGAAGCATAGGGAATCTTATCCTTAGGATTTGGTAAGGGGACATTCAGGGCAGGCAGTCCACAAAAGAGTGCTCGAGCGGGCAAAATCCTTCAGGATGGGAGAAGGGATGACAGGGAGGTGTGGAGCAGACACACAGAGTCCTCAGTCAAATAGAAGAAAAGCAAACAAATAAAAGTGGGCAAGGAAAAATATCTGTGTTTAAGTACAGATATTTTTCAGACATGGTGTGTGAAATAAGTTGATTTCTGCTTGATTACCTCCATTTTCTTTACATAGAGCCATCAACTGGTGTGAGAGAGAGTGTGTGTGCGTGTGTGTGTGTGTGTGTGTGCACGCGAGTGCTGACATGAGTTTGGACAGCTTAAGTTGTTGCAAGTCAACACTTTTCTTGGAGGAGAGTAAAGAAAAATTACCTAGGAGAATGTAATCTAACTGCTCAGCCAGGAGCATGAGGAGGACTCTTCTGAGACCTCTGAGGACATGTCAATGGAGCAGTGACGTTGATGGTTGATTGACTCTAAGAAAGGAAGTGAGGGTACAAGGGTTGGGGACGGAGGGCGAAACATCAATGAGGTCGTTCATTGGAGAAGGGCACTGAAGTCAGTGTGCAGAATAATAGGGTGGAAGAGAACACAGAAAGAGAGTGGAATTCATCAAAATGTGTGCTTCCGGGTGCATGCGTGCATGAGTGTATGCATGTGCGAGTGTGTCTGCATGTGTGTGCTTCATCCAGCAAAACGCAGCTGCTCAGAGAACAGAGATAGCAGAGATTTGGATTGGGTTTGCATCATTGTTCCTGTGGTTGAATTATAGCAAAAGCTTAGGACAGGTGAAGGTTTATCCGTGGAGTGACTGTGACGGATGACCCTCTCCTCCAAGCTGGGCGAGGAGGGGAGTGAGAATACGAGGCTGTGTACACTCCTCTCCACATCATGCACCCATCAGATGTTGACAATCGTTTCAGCATTTATCAGTTTATGGGCACACAATGGCATTGAATCCATCATACAACTTCCATTTTCCCCCTTACTGACCTTTTGATTTCTTTTCTCGTCAATTGCCTTTTCACAACTTCTCAACATTTTTCCAATCATGCTTATATCTTTAGAATAAATTTTATGAATTTAGCTATGTTAGGTATATTAAAACTTTGTCACCTATGTTACAAATATGTTCTCTATAAATTATTCTTTGACTAAGTTTCTGTTATATTTGATTTATAGAAGTTTTAGTATTTAAATATTAAATTGGTCATTATTTACTCAATGGCTTTAAGTTTTCCTATTGTGTTTAGGAAGACTTCCCCCACAAATGCTTTAAAATAATCTCATATTATTTATTTATTTATTTATTTATTTTGAGACAGAGTCTCACTCTGTTGCCCAGGCTAGAGTGCCGTGGTGTCAGCCTAGCTCACAGCAACCTCAAACTCTTGGGCTCAAGCGATCCTCCTGCATCAGCCTCCCGAGTAGCTGGGACTACAGGCATGCGCCACCATGCCCGGCTAATTTTTTTTCTATATATTTTTAGTTGTCCAATTAATTTCTTTTTATTTTTAGTAGAGACGGGGTCTCGCTCTTGCTCAGGCTGGTTTCGAACTCCTGAGCTCAAACAACCCGCCCGCCTCGGCCTCCCAGAGAGCTAGGATTACAGGCGTGAGCCACCGCGCCCGGCCCATATTATTTTTAATAAACTTGTATTTTTGAGGGTTTTTTTTTTTGGAATTTATGTATTGTGTAAAGCAGTGATCAAACTTATTTTTTCTCCAAATGTTTACCCTATTCCTCAGCATTATTTAGAGAAAAACTCAGTTTTTTTCTTCCCTATTTGTGATACCAGGTGCACTGTAGATTAAATTCCAAGCATTCTTGGATATGTTTATCAATCCTGTGTTCTGCTCTTCTGGACTAGCCATATTTTGTTATAATAGTAACTTCTTAGAATATTTTAACATCTAAAAAGATAAATACCCCTCAATTATGCATATATATTTCACACAGTTCTTGACAATCCTCACACATTTATTCTCTCACATAAATTTTATGTTCAATTTGTCCTGTTCCCAAATGTGCCCTTATTAACATTTTGAGAGAGATATTACTGGATTTAATCATTATATTTATTTTAGGGAATTGACATCTTAACTAGGAATAAGGCTTATCATTCTTAATTATCTTCTTTATATCTTTCCTTAAAAAATAGTTTATTTTATATGAGACTTACATATTTCTTGTTGCATTTAATATCATATGCTTTGTAGCTATATACTGTGTGAATAAACTCCATTTGTTACTTTTTCCATTTAATTCTCTATCTGATGATTAAAAGAAAGTTACTATATATGTCCCATATTCTGCTACATATGGAAATTATTTTATCAGTTATAACCATTTTAAGTGATGCTTTTTTATCTTCTAAACATATAGCAATATCTGTAGATAACAATAATTTGTCTTCATTTCAGATAATTATACCACTATATTTTTTTCATTGTATCACATAGTCCCTATAAAACCATTCTGGATAATTTGGTATCCTTGTCTTTTCTCTTGATTTTAGTGGGACTTTTCTTAATAAGCCTTATTTAATATAATGTTTGCTCCTGGTTTTTGATAAATACTTTTGCCAAGGGCTTATATTTCCTTTTTATGAATTAGACTTTTCATAAAAAAATACTACCTACTTTCACTCATTGTTGCATTGGCTTTTCAGTTTGCTTTGTGTTCTAGCTGAATAATCCCTATTTGGGTCTTTATTAGTTCTTACAGACTTTCTTGTAATGTGTTTTTCTCTTTTTCATTAACTCCCTACATGACAGTGCATTCATTCACACGCTCCCTTCAATGCAGATGCTGGGGTTGGGGATCACGATACCTGCCCCTACAGAAGGACTGACCCAGCCTGGAGACACCCCTCCTCCTCTCCATAGTCTGAGGAAACCTTCCATCAAGCAAGACTCTATGTCAGACTCTTTCATTTTTCACAGAAAGAGTGAGTGGTTTTCTCTGAGCTTGGTAGAACATATTGATCTTTTTTGAGTCGATAACATGAAATGTCTGCCCTCTGTCCCCACTAATGGCGTCCATTTGAGTAGCCTGCCCTGCCGTTCTCATTACAAACCCTCCGGGACAACTGGTATGTGAAGGGAATAAGCTAAAAATTATGGTAACTATGTACTTTTCAAGACTTTTCAGCTTTTTTTCATAACATAAGTCAGATTAGAAAACAACTACACACCTGACACAAGTATCTGTAGCTGTTTCTCCAGCCACCAGCCCCTGTGTCAGCCCTTTCTCACAGAGCGATGGGGCTTGAACTGTCTGCTGGCTGTCCCTGGAAGCCAGCGTCAAACACAGACCCACAGAATGTCTCTGCGTTTGTGAAGAGCGATTAGTGAAGACTTGTTCTGTCATGTTCTAAATGTCGCATACGTAAAGGTTTCACATGACATGTTCATCTTAGAACTTGAGGCTGGAAATGATTTTGTTCTCCTATGAAATGGAGTGAGCATTTTATTAAGTGATGAATATTATTTTCTTCATGAGATTTTCTTGTGTCGTGGTTGGTAGGAAGCTCAATACACTCTTTCTTTATCGTCTTTTCCTCACTTCTTACTCTTGCTTTCTCTCTCTCTCTCTCTCTCTCTCTCTCTCTCTCTCAGTGCTGCCTTTCTGGGTTTTAACCCTATTTGTCATATTATTATAAGCTGCCTTTATGAAAACACATCAGGGATGATCAAGTCAGGACATGCATACATGAAAAATAAAAATAAGGAAAAGCAACATCCACATTTATAAGGCAAAGGAATGGGAACTGGTGTGTTTGCTTCTTCCGAACTACAGTAATTTTGTGGGGTCCCAACACTTGGCATAAATCTGAAAAATACACAAGGCTCTCCTATAAAAGATCGTTTTTTCAAACTATAATCCATTTCTATGTTTATTTGTGAGAGGATCACAAGTTGATATCAATTCTTGAATATGGCAATGATATACCAGAAAGACCAGAGGTTTTTTATATATCTGCTTCCATACTGTGATGTGGAAAGATTTGTGACCAAAACACAAACGGTGTTTTATTTTATTGTAAGCTATTTCTAATGACCTTCCAGACTTCCACATGTGGCTTTAAAAGTTCACTCTAATAAAAAAGAAACAATACAAGCCTTCAACATTGAAATACCTGCTATTAGATTCTCCTGGGCACAGGTATCAAGCTCTGAGAGCCTGTGCTATCCTTTCTTGGACATCCTTTGCACGCATGTGTCCCCTTTGCCCAGAGGTCTAGTGTAACATGCACGTTCAGGGCTGAGAGCTTCCTCACCTGGGCTGTCTTCTTCGCTGGTTCTCTCAGAAAAGACAGAGGAGGGAAGTAGCCCCTTCAGAGCCAGGTCACGGTATCTGTTCCATTGCTGGCCAGCCTTTTTCTCCCCGAGGCAGGTTACAGGTCACCCTACTCTACCTGGGCTCAGGTGGAGCTCTAGACTGTGTCACAGGGCCCTTCACGGATGTCGCAGCTCTGTGCCCTTGTCCAGGGAGGCCCAGGCAATGTGGGGGAACTGCACTCATCGCTTTCAACAGGGAGTATCTAATTCCAATAAATAACCCAAGGAATTATTTATGGCACATGTCCCTAACTTCCCTGAGCTTACAGCATTCCCAGGCTTAGGGGTGCTAGGGCAATCTGCATCCCCCCCTTTCACCTTCCTCTGCAAAAACTAAACACAATGTCATGAGAATAATATTTCTTAACTTTTTTTTGGTGATTTTTTTATTAATAGAAATCTTTCTTGCTCTGAGATTCACAACTCATGGAATAAATGGCATTCATAAATTTAGGAGAGGGGAAGAGAGAGCCTAAAACAAAATGTTCATTGAAAGATAGGCTTTGTTCCAGAAAAAGGGGGTGAGAGGAATGGTTTTAAATTCCAAAAGAAAACAAAAACAAAAAAAAACTTTCCTTTCAAGGGCAGTGCTCTGAAGTATGAGCTGAGAAAAGCTTTCCCATCTAAGGGAAGAGAATGTAAGGTGTGTGCAGTGATAAGATGTACGATAGGTAGGACTCGGTAAACATGGGAGGATTCCCCACCTGAAGCCAGGAGGGCTGTGGTGCGAACTTGCATTTGTTTCAGAGCTGGAAGGTGCTAGAACAACCTCACTTTGTGGAAGAAGGAACCTGGATCCAGGAACCAATGGAAGAAGAAAAACTGGAAACATTACAAATACAAATGTAATCTACTTTTGGCCGTCTGGAGAGAGGGAGCCCGGCCGAAGTTGGGTCGGACTAATCCAATCTGCACAACACTCTGAAATGCAGAAAACCCTCACACCCTTGCCCTGTGAGATGCGGCTAATGAGAGAAACTCAATGATCCTATCTTCCCATGACTTCATTCAGTCTTGTTTTTGTTAGTTTTTTTTTAAATTACGCTATAGAAAAAAAAAATCCAAAATAATGAAAAAAAAGTAAAGTTATATTAGTTTCCTAGGGCTGCTATAACATAGTACCTCAAACTGGGTGGCTTCAAACAACAGAAACATACTGTTTCACAGTTCTGGATGCTGGGAGTCCAGAGTCAAGTTGTCAGCAGGGTTGGTTTCTTCCCAGGGCTGTGAGGGAGAATCAGTGCCAGGCCTCTTGCCTTGCTCCTGGGGGTGTCCTGGAAATCTCTGGTGTTCCTTCGCTTGTAGAAGCACCACCCTGATCTCAGCCCTCATCTTCGTACGCTGTCCCCACTCTGCGTGTGTGACTTGTTCAGAATTTTTCTTTTTCTAAGGGTACCGGTCATATTGGGTTATGGGCCCACCCTACTCCACTGTGACCTCATCTTAATTAATTACATCTGTAATGACCTTGTTTCTCAATAAGGTCACCATCAGAGGCTGTGGGGGTTAGGATTTCAGCATATGAATTTGGAGGGGATGTAATTTAACCTGTAACAGTTGGTTTTACCTATTTTTAACTTTAATGTAGAAGATTAGAGGAAAATACAAGTAAAAGCAAATTTGGGGGGTCCTGATCTTAAAGAAACACTGGGAAGTCTACACAATTTTAAAAACTCTTTTTGGCTTACAGCCTGTGTATAAGGAACAGAGGATCAATTCTCTGTTTCCCTGACATTCCGTGGCCCACGAGTCAGGCTTGGGCAGGGATCCCACAGGCAGAGCCCCGTGCAGTCCTGCGCACACCCCCCGGATGTGTTCCAGTGAAAGGTCTCTGTTTTTTACATACTTGTTTTTCTTGTCTTTATTCCTGGAGTTCCATTTTTCCCATGCAAATACGAGAACACATGAAAGAAAAGGTATTTTCTCCTTCTCAGTGGCTGAAGTTTGAAAAAGGAGATTTATTTTGCATCTTTGACAGACGGATCTATTGAAACATATCTTTAAAAAAATAAAGACATATTCTATCTTTTCTGCAGTAGGATCCAATAAAGAAAGGAGAGGGACCCTGGTTTATAAAAAAATTAATAAGAAATTTTATTTGAGACACAGATGGCTTTATGGCCTGATTTAACATGTCGAAAAACTCAGAGTAGAAGCACCAAGCATTGAAAATTCAAGATCTCCATGAAATGTTGTCATCTCCAAATAAGTGTTTCCAGGAGAAATATTCACTTCCATAGTAGCTACATTCTCAGATATATGTTTTTAAATAAATTGCAGAGGGCAAGTCCAATTTATCATCAAAGCATTTCTTATGTGCCCGTTTGAGGAAACTCAAATATTTATTACGTGCTCCTCTGCAGATGGCAAAATCTATACAGAATAAATAGCCATCTCCCCCTCTCTAGAAGTGCACATGTTATGTGTTCACATTTTGACAGATGACCTCGACACCAAGGGTGTGGGTCTAAGTGGACTCGATAGACCCAAAGCCACTCTTACTGTGGCCCAAGTAAACTTCCAGGAATACCTTGATTGTGCTAAAAACAAACATGAAGACAAAACTCAAGCAATGCTTAGGTCTGACCACAGCAGAGGACAGGAACTGGGGGACCAGGAGACCCGTTTGGTCCCACCTTCGCGGCTCCCAGCTATGAGCTTCGAGTCCTATCACTCCTCTCATCTGAGCCTCCTCTTCAAAATGAGAAAAAGTCAGAGTCGATCGTACTTAAGATTGTGCCAGTTTTACAGCTAGTTGCATAATAAGGCTGGCTCTAATTTTTAACTTATTTTTACTTTTTTTCTTTAAAAGCACATTATTTTCTTATGCTTTCCGCATATTGAACCAAAATTTTGTTAAGAATCACATTCAGAGATTTTCAGTTTAGCCTGCTGATTCATTTTAAGGGTGTTTCTTACACTTAAGACACCCGAGCTTATGAGAAAATACATGTTCAAGATGAATTTTCAGTTTTATCTGTCTCCAAAATATGTGAATAGCAGTTTTATATTTCTAATGAACCTCATGCCCAGTCAGATTTGTCTAGGGGCAAAATCCCTTAAGGCGCCTCTTGCTGTAAAGCTCTCGGAAAGAAAAGCTCATCACAAGTCCAAAGTAATGAGTCTGAGGGGTGCCGTGATTCCCCTAAATTCTCAGGTCAGCAGCATTGCATCTCTGACTTTTTCCCTTCGGTCAGCTGGAATGACACTCTACGGTAAAGAGGCTGGCAATTTTTTTATCTCAGTGTTACAAAATAGGTAGCTCTGGAAACGGTTTCCCCATTTGAGCATCACAAAATCCTCCCTAACTGATAAATCTCCCAAGTTCATCTCCAAACAGATAGCACGATGCTTGCTTGCATCAGCGCTTTGCTTGGCGTTTGAACTCCTCCTCACTGACTTTAAATAGGAGGAGCAGGAAAAGGAGAAACAGATTCAGAAATGCAGAACCTGATAAAACACCACCGGGGGAGATTAAAGCTGGAAGTGGGAGAACAATAGCGCTTTTGTCCTTCATCACCTCCTCATAACCTGGAGAGGAAAATGGAAGTGTTTCTGTGAGAAATGATCCCCCAGGGCGATAGACAGAGCTGTGAGATCGAAAAAGGAAAGTCAGTTCCAACCAGCTTCCCTGCAATATTTCCAGTTTTCCCCCTGAAGGTAACAGTCTTCCTTTTACAGTCTGCAAATAGTAGGTTCTAAATAAATGTTGGATGGAGGGAAGTGTGAATGAAAAATGTATACAGGAATTAATAGTTTGAAGCTATCTCTGAGGTTGGTTTTGAGTAATTTTGCAATAGCATATGGAAAAATAGACGTAAAAATTTTCTTTAAATAAAGTGTATTTAAAAGAAATGGGAGCACTAGGAAATACAAGGGGAGCTGAATGGCTGTGGATCACACTTGCTTTTGAATGCACTTTGTCCTCTATGTGAAACGTGGCATAAAGACAGCTGCCGATATTTTAAAGGCTTCTGCTGGTGCCTGCATTACATTTTTAAATTAGACCCTAAAGCTGCATTCTCATGCATTACTTTCATTTGCTAAAGTATGAGCCGGTCTCATTCTACTCCCTCGGCATCCTTCACGTAATCAGTCTGAGAGCAGCACAGCACAGCTCCATCTCCGCATGCTTCTCCTCCAGAGACTGCTGACTTTTACATTTAACCTTTCTGGCGATCCACGGCCTACTTGAAGGAAAAGAAAATAGGTACATAACTGAGCAGGAGATGGAGGAGGGGAAGAAAAATCCCCTTAGATAGTTTGAAATATATGCAAATCTGACTCCTTGCATCTGATGGGATGAATGTCATTGCAAATGCCACAGCAAACAAATTCAGACTTCCTTTGTCAAAGTCAGCACGGTGATTGATACATCGGACACAAAATTTAAGGTCGAGGTTAAGAAAATCGATCCACTATTTTTCATTTTTTTAGAAAAGGAAAGGTATTGCATGTCCTCTGATGGCCATGATTGGGAAGATGGCAGAGGGTTCCTTTTGAACATACTTTAAACAAACAAGCAAACAAAAATAGTTGTTTCAGGGTGGAGAAGGTCATGGAGCAGTGGATTGAACTCAGGAGGACTCTGCCACTTTCTTAGCGAATTTTCAGCGACCATCCTGTTGACCTGGTGAGTGGGGACTGCGTGGGCCGGCGGTCTGCAAGAATTGGATTCCAGTCCAATTGTTCAGCTATTTACTAACTGTGGGGCCCTGGAAGTGAATGCAGGTTCATGGAGACTCAGCTCCTCCCCTATCTATAAAAATTAAAAAAAAAAAAAAAGTGGAGATATCACAGCACTTGCCATGGGCTTTCATAAGAATTAAATGAAATTGTGATTCAAAAGCACCTGACAGGGTAGTTAAGCGTTGGACAAATTAGATCTTGACCTAGTCAGGTTAATTTAGTATATACTAAAGTTCCCAAGGACCTGAATTCTCCACGGTTTACCACACAGGGGTTAGTTTCTGCCTTCTGCTCTGTGTGCTGGAAGAGCTGGGGGCAGCTGGGGGTGAGAATGAGCCTCCTACATTTGGAACCATTTGGGGCTCTTACGTCACTGCAGGGGGGGCAGAAAAATGAGTGAGTTGCATGAGAGCTTTTCCCTGCCCCAGGCCAGGAATGAAGCACATCACTTTTGCTCACATTTTACAGGTATTTGGCCGTGCCTGACAGCCAGGAGCTCAGGACAAGTTGGAGACGAAGGTGGGATATTTGGTGAGCATCCTCTCTCAGACATAGCTGACTTTCTCCCAGTATGGACTCTTCTTCATACTCTTCAATGAAACTTTAAAGATTGCCTAAAAACAAAAACAAAGTACATTTAATAAACAGTGCATCACATTTATCATAGCTTAGGTATCACTGGCACATCTCTGCCTACCAGTCCATCATCAAATAATGAATTTGACCAAATATGTCACCATAATTTCAGCCAAAAGGAAAAAAAGTCAGCTCCCTCTCACCTACAAAACAAATTAATTTTTAGCTATTTCGACAACTCAACAGACAAAAAAAATCTGATTTTCATTAGTTTTTTTAAAAAAATATGAAAATAGCCCTCGTAAGTCATGTGCCAGATTTTGGTATGCCAAGTGGTGTGGGGACCCGATGTTGGCAGCGTGGCACTGACCACGAAGTGGCCCCACCCACGTGGGGGACTCGCTTCTCCCACGTGGGCTTCGCTCTGCATCTGTGAAACAAGGCGGCCGCACTGCCACGCCGCCAGGGCTCGGCCTCTGCCAGCAAACCCTTCTATTCTGTAGCTATTTCTTAATAGCAAGCGTTGTGTGTTACATATAATGCCCATGGCATTTCCCCTGTTTCTGCCAAAGACAGTCTATCCATAGGAACAAGGAGACAAATTCCCTGCTTTCTGCTAGATGGACGCCCATCCCTTGCCGCCCATATTTACAGTGGGCAGAGCAAGAAGGCTGAGGAGAAATGATGTCCACAAAGTCCTTCCAAGAGAGTACAGGATACTGCTGACCACACGCAGGGCTGTTCTTTGTCTTTCGCGTATTTGAATATTTAAAGTTTTGTTTTGGCTTCTCTGTAGGGTGATCTTCTCTCCTTTAAGTAAAAAATTCATGTTTTAAATGTTTTCTGATTCTCATAAGAGGAAATCATACAATATACCCGAGGAAATAAGAATATACATTTAGTCAACCAACATTTCCCAAGAGTTTACTGTTTTTCAGGCCTCCCATTGACAAGAGGGATGTGGAGATGTACCAGGAGCACTTCGCCTACTCTGGGGAAGACAGAAGAGTAAATAATAAATGAATAAATAAATCATTGGGCTACAGCGTGATAAATACAAAGACGGGGGGAAAAGAGTGATACGTATCTTGGAAAAGAGGGAATTTATCCTACACCACAGCACAGGGGCTGCAGTCCTGGGCATTCTGAATGGGAAATTGATTCACATCCTCACAGACCCCTGTATCCAGTCTTGTCATGGACACTTGGCCACGTTTCAGGATGTGGAAAGGAATCTCTCAGGGATTAGCACGTTCCCCTTAAAATCACTATAAAGCAGATATGTGGAATCTTTAGAGCAAAATATGTGTCATTAATACTAATTTTGCTGTGAATAATCAAGAGATTCTTGGAGGAATATCCTGGACTTTCAAATTGCCTACTTTTCCTCCTGTGCTAATGGATGTATTTTCTTCCTTATCTCACACCGTCTGATTTCACGGATTTCTCTCTCCATCCCATTGCTCTCACTTTCGTCACCCTGCCTAGTCCCACGTGTCACCCTGCCTGGTCCCACGGCCCTTCTTCTGCTTCAGGTGGATTTCTCCTTACAGAGTCTCGTAGATCACCTTGCATTCTAAACACCAATAGGTTCATCTCTAGCTTGATATTGCAAAGAATCGTGAGTAAAAGTTAGCAGCCGTTTCTCTGCTTGCAACGGGCTTTCTAGAACACAAATTCAGTTATTAGAGGCAGGGACTATCACACCAGACATAATATGCATCCCTGGAATGTGGATCCAGGTGCCGGAAAATTGCAGGCCAGTGGGAAAATGGTGTAATCTGTGATTCCATCTGGCCCATGAATTTCCAGTGGCCTTGCTTATAGATTGTCAGAACTGTTCATTAAGTTTGTTGTGAAACCAAAGACTTAATATCTGTAATTTAGAGGGTTCAATAGGCAGTTAAATTGAGTGAAACTATTTTTGAATGACTACTCCAGTTTCAGAGAAATAGCCGACATTGCAGCTCAGAAGAGCTACATTTCGAGGCAGCACCAGGAATTCAAAATTATTTATAGGCCCTTTAGAAAAGGGCTTTGCTATGCTAAGTTGAGAAACTTTTTTTCTACTTAAAAAAAAGAAAAATTAACAAAAGCTACAGTGCTGACAAAAGGAAACATTTCTAATGTAGATAGGTTATCAGTTATAGCCACATAACTTTGCGTGGCTCAAATACAGCAAAGGTTGATTGTGTTTTCTGTTTTTGCCTTTCTGTCTGATCTGTGGTTATCTTAAAATGCACGTACTGTAGCGAAGATGTGTTTGCAGTATAGTACGTGCTAAGGGGAGACTGCTCCCTGCTGAATGGGTGGTAAAATGGCGTTCCTTATAGGGAAGCCCTTTTACTCTGGTCATTTTTAAGCAATCCCATAGACGTTTTATCAACAATGGGGATATTACCCACTCCTGAAATACAAAGGAAAACTCCTGAATTCAAAACGTGGCATCAAAGTACAGATAGAAATTGTGACATTTGTCCTGCAGGTTGACATGAAAGGAGACACAGACATCAGCGTGAGGCCCAAGAACTAGTGGATGTTGACACGTGCCAAGTGCTGTCCAAGGAGGAAGCACTCAGAACAGCGGGGCTTCCTGGGTCCTGGTGTCGCCCAGTCAAGTCTCACCGTGTTTCCAGAAGAGCTGCTCCTTGGGAAAACACTTTTGCATTATGTTCAAAGACACTGGGGACTCGCTTTTTAAGAGCTAGGCAAATTTTTATCTGCTGTTACTAAGAGAGTTAATATTGCCCCCAGTGGGGCAAACATTGCTAGTTTGCTCCCCCCATCCACTCTTCCCTCCTTCACCGACTCAGCACTGTTTTTTTTTTTTTTCTTTCGGTTTTTAGGGTTGTAATATATTAGTATAAAAGAAGAAAAGAATGACACTTATCAGCTTCTCTTTGCAGCTTGGGCAACACAGTTATGACCAAGGAGATGGAAATGTAAGTCAGCTGGGAATTTCTGGGAAAGTTTGGTTTTCTGGAATAGATGCCACCTCTTTTTTTTTTGGTCACTTTTATCTTCTTCCTTCCTGGAATGAGGGCTGAAATTGGAGATAGGGCATTGCTTTTGTGATCCAGGGGCAAGCAGGAAGGTGAAAGCCACGTGCTTTTGACGGTAAAGCAGAAAACTAGAAAAAGCCTAGGGCATTAATGACATTGTAGACTTTCTATCATAAAGAAAAATGCAAACCCAACAAAACAAACTATCTCAGAGAGCCTCCATTATGTTTCAGATGCGAATATCTTCTTAAGAATCCTACGAATATGCAGCTCTTGTTGCACGTTTTTTGCACACGATGTAAATAAATGATCAAATGAAGAAACTGAAAACAAAACACAACAAAGCCCATCAAAACTGCTCAATATATCAAGGTACAATAAGTAATTTTTGTTAAGTGAGGAGACATAAATTAGTGCTTAAAATATAATTGTAAAGGAATACTGTTATTTTAAAAATTCTGGTGCATTAGATTCTGACCAGACGCTACTCTTGGATAAATAATAATGGAAACAATAAAATTAATTTAAATTCCATCCTGCAGTGAACACGTTCGTGCAATCACATGTGAAAATAAACTTTGAGGGTTTTTTTTTTAATTTTCTAAACAATTATAAGATTTCCTTTCACATCCTTTATATTGACGACTTCAGTTTTAAAAATCATTTTCCAATAATGATCTGATCATTCAATTTTATTGTGTCTCGAACTACTGCCTCTTAATTTGTTTCTCATTGATTTCTCCTCATTCAATCTTTCAAATGACTGCCCTAAAAGAACACAAGTAGAGACATTAAAAATGCTTCTTCTGAGCAACATACTCTTCCCACTTTTCCCTGGAGGCTTTGCAAGGTAATCTGGGTACCAGGACACATACACATGAAAAAATACTAGTAATGTACCAGGGGATTTGCTGAAAGTATGCTAAGGATGACTTCAGATTTTAGAGCAGTGAAAGTGGAGCAAGACTTTTCAGCAAGGGTGTCTTCAAACAAGGCCCATAGGGCTGATAGTTGAGTGTGTTGAAGAGAAGAGTTTTCTGGGCAGAAGAAACCAGCGTCAGAGGGGACGTGTTAGGTGGATCTCCACAAACCACTGATCTGGCTGGAGTGCAGGGCAAGTAACAGAGAGAAGTAGAGGGAGTAGGAAAGCTGTGTTGGAAACACATGATGATGGGCTGTGGATAGTAAATTTAGGAGAATAGACTCTGCATGACCTGTGTGTTCTGAATGTCCTATAAATAGTGAGGAGCCTATCCTGAAGTATTAATGGGGTCACTATTTTATAGACACCTGGGTGTCAATGTGAGCCATTTGGGAAGCCTGGAATGGCATCCTCACCAGTAATGGTGAGACCTCCTTCGCCTCTCCCTAGAGTAGAACCATCTGTACCAAGTGGCGAGTCAGGGCTGCGTCACTACCCAGGGTGAGCCAGGCCACTTCTCACCCACGGTGTTGGGGAGGCTGCATGAGCAGGGCCATAGTGTTCCCCTCCTCCTTCAGCCAGGGTGGTGTCAACAGAGGCCAAATAAAGAGAGTGAACTCCTGTTCTCACCCAGAAGCAACAAGGGGTCCCTCCCCACCAGCATCAGCCCCGCTAGTGGTAAAGAGAGAGCCCCCCTTCACCAGCCAGAGAGCTGGAAGATTTAAATAAGATCCTGAGTTCTCAAACCATAATGCTCAAAATGTCCATACTTCAACACAAAATCATTCATCGTACCAAGAACCAGGAAGATCTCAAATTGAATGAGAAAAGACAATCGTGAGACACCAAAACCAAAATGACACAGATATTAGAATTTATCTGACAAGGATTTTAAAGCAGCTATTATAAATTTTTTTCAATGAGCAAGTACAAACACAGTTAAATCAAATAAAAATATAGAATGTTATCACAGAACCGGAAGATATGAACTAAACAGAAATTATAGAACTGAAAAAAAAAATGAATTAACCAAAGTGAGGGAAAAAAAAACAACCCTCCTTGGATAAGCTCAACAGCACACTAGGGACGACAGGAGAAAGAACTAATGAATTTGAATGTAGGACAACACAAATTATTAAATCCAACAACAGAAAAAATACAGTCAGAGAAAGAGAATGAGAGAGAGGGTGAGAGAGCCTCAGAGATTTATGGGACTATAATAGAAGATCAAATATTCATGGAATTGAAAGAGTAGTCAAAGGAAAAATGGCTGAAAAGTTTCCAAATTTACAAACAAACATAAATCTATAGATTCAAGAAGCTAAGCAAATAACAAACAGGATAAACACAAAGAAATTCATGCCAAATCACATCATAATTAAAGTCTGAAAGCTTAAATAAATAAATACATAAATATCTTGAAAGCCTCTAGTGAGAAATGGCATATTAGCTATAGGTTAGAAACAATTCGTTATCAATAGATTTGTCATCAGAAATCATGGAGGGCAGAAGTAAATGGCACGATATTTCTGAAGTGCTAAAGAATTGTCAACCTACAAATCAATATCCTTGAGGAATTCAGGGAAAATCAAGAGATTCTCAAATACAGAAAAATAAAATTTATCACCAGTTCACCTACTCTAAATAATGGTTAAAGAAATTTCTCTTAATAGAAAAGATGTAACAAAATAAGGAATCTTGAAACACCAGGAAGAAAAAATGTGGAAAGAACCAAAATATATGTAAATGTAAGAGACTTCCCCTCTCCTGTGGAATTTTCTCAATTATGTATGACAATTGAAGAAATCTATGTAGAGAAAATATTTAAGATAATTAATACGAATGGTGGAAGTCAATGGAGGTTAAAGAAGGTAAAATTTCTACTCTTTACTCAGACTGGTAAAATGTTGATAATAGTAGACCATATATATATAGAGAGAGAGAGAAATTTTAATATGTATATAATGTATGTGTGTGGGTGTATGTATGTATATATGTGTGTGTGTATATATATATAGAGAGAGAGAGAGTTATGTTTAGAGTGATCATTAAAAGCATTTCCAAAAGAGATACACTCACAAACACTACAGATATATTAAAATTGAAATCTAAAGTATATTAAAGAAACCCATTGGAAGGTAGAAAAACATAAAGAAATTAAAAAAAAATACAGGTAATGGGTCCCATTTATTTATTTTTGTTGTTGCTATGAGTGCCTTTGGGATCATCTTCATAAATTCTTTCCCTAGGCCAATGTCTGTAAGAGTTTTTCCAACATTTTCTTCTAGAATTCTTGTGCTTTCATGCCTTAGGTTTAAGTCTGCTACCCATCGTGAGTTGATTTTTGTGAGAGGTGAGGTGCAGATCCTGTTTCAGTCTTCTATACGTCGTTGTCCAAATTTCCCAGCACCATTTATAGAATAAGGATTCTTTTCCCCAGTGTATGTTTGTGTCTGTTTTGTCAAAGATTAGATGGCTATATGAGGATGGCTTTATACCTGGGTTCTCAGGTCTGTTCCATTGGTCTATGTCTCTGTTCTTGAGCCAGTACCATGCTGTTCTAATTACTAAAGCCTTGTAGTATAGCTTGAATTCTGGTAAATTGATGCCTCCCAGTTTGTTCTTTTTGCTTGAAATTGCTTTTGATATATGGTGTCTTCTCTGGTTCCAAATGAAGCATAAAATTATTTTTTCTAGATCTGTGAAAAATGATGTTGCTGTTTTATAGGGACTGCATTGAATTTGTAGATCACTTTGGGTAGTGTAGACATTTTAACAATGTTGATTCTGCCGACCCATGACCATGAATATGGTTTTCCATCTGTTTATGTCCTCTGCTATTTCCTTCCTCAGTGTTTCCAAGTTCCCTCTGTAGAGGCCTTTCACCACCTTAGTCAAATTAAAAAGCTTCTGCACAGCCAAGGAAACTATCATGAAAGCAAACAGACAACCTACAGAATGGGAAAAGATATTCACATACTATACATCTGATAAAGGGCTGATGACTAGAGTCTATATAGAACTCAGTAAAATCAGCAAAAAATAAATCAAACAATCTCATTAAAAAGTGGGCAAGGGACATGAACAGAAACTTTTCAAAAGAAGACAGACTAGTGGCCAAGAAACATGTGAAAAAGTGCTCAACATCTCTAATCATCAGGGAAATGCAAATCAAAACCACAATGAGATATCACTTAACTCCAGTAAGAATAGTTTTTATCAAAAAGTCCCAAAACAATAAATGTTGGCATGGATACGGGGAGATAGGAAAGCTCATACACTGCTGGTGGGACTGTAAATTAGTACAACCTCTGAGGAAAGTAATATGAGATACGTCAAACAGCTAAAAGTAGAACTACCGTTTGATCCAGCAATCCCATTATTGGGCATCTACCCAAAGAAAAAAAGACATTCTATATTTTATTAATCCACTCATGTATTGATGGGTACTTGGATTGTGTCCACATCTTTGCATTTGTGAATTGTGCTGCTATAAACATTCTAGTGCAGATGTCTTTTTTATAGAATATCTTTGTTTTGTTTGTATTATCCTGGATAGAGCTGAAACCAATTCTACTAAGTGAAGTATCACAAGAATGGAAAAACAAGCACCATCTGTACTCACTATCAAATTGGTATTAATGGATCAATACTTATGTGCACATATAGTAGAAACATTCATTGGGTGTCGGGCAGGTTGCAGAGGGGAGGAGGGGATGGGTATATTCACACCTAATGTGTGCGGTGCACACCGTCTAGGAGATGGACATGCTTGAAGCTCAGACTCAGGTGGGGCAAAGGCAATATATGTAACCTAAACATTTGTACACCTATAATATACAGAAATAAATAAATAAATAAAATTAAAAAAACTCAGAGGTAACAAACAGGCAGAATAAAACAAATCAATCATTCCATTAAATATAAATTATCTTAAAACAATTAAAAGACAGAGAATGGAAAAGTAGATTGAAAAATCAAGCAATAAACATGAGGCAACTATATAATTTATTCAAGGAAGTCAGTTAAATATAATAGTTTATATAAGTTGAATAAAAAAAGGTTGAAGAAAGACACACCAAACAAACATTAATCAAAAGAATGCAAAAGTGGTTATACTAGTATCAGATAAAACAGACATAAAAAATTACCAGATATAAAGAGGGACATTCAATAATCATAAAAGTGTCAATCTGCCAAGAAGACAAAGCACCTAAGTGTGTATACATCAAACAAAAGAACGGCAAAATGATGTGAAGCATATAGCAATAGAATTGAAAAGAGAAAGAGATTAATTCACAATTATATGTGGAGAATTCAACACCCCTCATTCAATAATTAATGAAACAACTTGACAGAAAATCAGCATGGCCATATAACTCAGCAACATCATCAACAATGAGGATCTAATTATATCCAGAACATTCCACCCAACCACAGTAGAATAGGCTTTCTTTCTAAGAACCCAAAGAACATAAACAAAAATAGACCATTTCCTGGGCCATAAAACAAACTCAATAAGTTTTTAAAAATTTAAACCACTCAGAGTGTATTCTCTGACCGTAATGGAACCAAACTAGAAATCAATAACAGAAATCAAACAGGAAAATGTACAACCACTCAGAAATTAAACAACACACTTCCAAATAATCTGTATGCATCAAAGAGAAGTCTCGAGAAAAATTAAGTAATACAAGAAGCTGAATGAAAATGAAAATACAGCATATCAAGAGTTTTGACATGCGGCTCAGGTAGGAGTAAATGGAAAATTTGTGACCCTATGGTTTATATTAGAGAAGAGAAAACTAACTCAATAAGCTAAGCCCCCACATCAAGAAATTGGGAGAAAAAGAGCACAATAAACCCAAAGCAAGCAGAAGGAAGAAAGTAAGAAAGAAAATATTAGAAATCAATAAAATTGAAAGTGGAAAAACTATACAGAAAACACATATGGAAAACAGAGAAATAGAAAAATTTATGAAATATAAAGTTGGTTCCTTAAAATGATCCATAAGATTGACATACCCTGACCAAAGCTGACAAAGAAAACAGGAGAGAAGATACAAATTACTACTATCGGTAATAAAACATGGTATATCTCCACAGATCCTGAAGACAGCAAAGATATAATAAAATGAATACTATAGAAAATTCTGCACATATAAATTTGATAAATTAGATAAAACGTAACAATTCTTTAAAAAATAAAACTATTCCAACTCTTCCAATATGAAACCGATAATTTGAATATAACTGTAACTATTAAGGAAATTGAATACATGCTTTAGAACTTTCCAAAAAAGAAATTTTGAGGCCCAGATGGCTTCACTGGAGAATCCTAGTGAAAGCTTAAAAAATTAACACTAATTTTACACAAAATAGAAGAAGGGACAATACTTCTCACTTATCTTACAAAGCCAAGATTATCTTGACACCAAAAATCAGACAAAGACAGTACAAAAAAAGGAAACTGCAGACCAGTTTCCCTCATAAATATGGATGTCAAAAATTCTTAACAAAATATTAGTAAATAGAATTTCACAACATATTAAAAGAATTTAATACCTTTACCAAGTGACTCCCATTCCAGGGATGGAAGGCTTATTCAGCACTTGAAAATCAGTCAGTGTAATTAATGTGAACAAGTATAGAAAAAAAATCGTATGATTTTATCAAATAGTGTTTACAGAAATAAAACAAACATAACAACTTAGGAAAAAAGTTCCAGAAACCTAGGAAGAGAGAACTTGTTCACTTGCTAAAGAGCATCAACAAAAACCTATGGTAAACATCATTCTTAAATGATGAAAGACTGCACACTTTGCCCCCTAAGACTAGGAGGCAGGAAAGGATACCCACCCTCACTATAACTATTCAACATATTATTGGAAACTCTAGCTAGTGAAATAAAGAAAGTAAAAGAGATAGAAGGCATACAGACAAAAACAAAGAAATAAAACTGATTTTATTTGCAGATGACATTATGGTCTACATAGAAAAATCTCAAATTATCTGCAAAAATTATTAGTACTAATAAGTGATATCAGAATTATCACTTGATATAAGAGCTGCATACAAAAATAAATTGTATTGCTATATACTAGCAATGAAGTTGTGAAAATAAAAATTATACTAGTTACAGTTATTTAAAGATTATCAAATACTCCAGTATCAATCTAACAAAATATGCACAAAAATCATATGCTAAAACTACAAAATGCTAACAAATTTTTTTTTTTAAAAAGGATCTAAATAAATGAAGAGACATACCATGTTCATGGATTGGAAGAGTTAACATAGTGAAGTTTTCAAATCTCCTCAAATTGACACACCAATTTAATGCAATTCCTATCATAATGCCAGAAAAATTTTTGTGATATAGAAATGAATATTCTAAAATTTATATGGAAATATAAATAAACTAAAATAATTAAGATAATTCTGAAAGATAATAATAAAGTTGGAAGAAGCATGCTACAAAATTTCCAGACTTATAAAGCCACACTAATCAAGGTCATGTGATGTTGGTGGAAAATAATGGAATAAACATCAATGAAATAGAATAGAGAATCTAAAAATAGCCCCACACAAGTACAGGTGGTCGCTGGGTTAAGGATGAAATACATTCCTACAAATGTCTTTAGGTTGGATTTGTATGTAACTTGGATCTCTGATAAACAGCACATATACAATAATAATAATAATAATGACAATACTATAATAGCTCATATGTAGCAATAATAATGCAATGTAATACTGTAATAACAATAATACCCCTCTACTGTAATGATAAGTCACAGAAAGTATTGTGTTGTTTTAATGCAAACGAACAGAACATAAAAACGAACCCACACAAAAAGTTTAGATAGGAGATAGGAGAAATTTCAAAAAAGAATATTAAAGGTTAACAGTCACTTAATGTTCTATCAACTCTAGGCTGTCAAAAATATTATGCTTATTTTGATCTTCTAACCAAATCAATAATAGCCTTTCCATTTCAGTAATTAATCCACTACGCTGCTTAGTAATAATGGCTGTTTTCATTGGAGCACTGCCTTCCACGTGTTCCATTATTCTCACCTGATCTTTTATAATTGTTCACCTGATCTTTTATAATAGTCGAGCAACTGAAGCCCATACTTTCCTAATGAATGATGGTGTTTCTCCAAAGGCTTAATTATTTCTACTTTTGCTTCCATTGCAAACACCTCTTTCCTACAGGCTCACCTGAACTTGCAGTGGACTTTTGGTTTGGAGCCATAGTCATAACGGTAAACATAGACTCACAAAATGGAGTAAAAAAGTTAAGACGGTAGTGATGCTATGAGTAAACGCTAGTGCAAAGATGTCGTGCCAATGAATCACTTACCGTGTGGGTTTTTTACATGCATGGAAGAAACAAGTTCCCAAATTATTAATTTAATTGTCTAATTATAAATTATCCTTATGGGGAGTCTTGGGAGCTTGTTTGTAAGTATGGAGCACGGTAAGTCCATAACCCAGGGACTGCATGTATAGCCAAATAATTTTTAAAGAAGTTGTAAAAACAATTCAATGGCGAAAGAATAGTCTTTTTAAGAAATGACACTAGAGCAGTTGAACATCTATAGGAAAAATCCTTAAGCTTGATTTAAACCTTATAACATACAACAAATAATTTAAAATGAATCAAGATTTAAATGTTAAGTGTAAAATTACAAATATTTTAGGAAAAAGTCTTCAAGACTTAACACTTGGTGAAGTATTCTTAGACATGACACCAAAAGCATGATCTGTAAAAGAGGAAATAGAAAGTTTGACTTTATCAAAATTAAAATGTCTGTCCCATGAAAGACCCTATAAAGAAAATGAAAACACAAGCTACAGACTAAGAGAAAATGTGCAAACCACATATTTCACAAATGGTATTATTTATATTAAGAACTCTCAAAACACAATAGCAAAAAAACAAGCAATCCAAATTAAAAATGGGCAAGAGATGCAAAGATACCTGTCACTGAGGGGCATATATAGATGGCAAATAAGCATGCAAAAAAATTATCTACATCTTTGGAACAATAGCCATTGGGGAAATACAAACTAAGACCATGATGAGATATCACTATGTACCTATTAGAATACATAAAAATGGTGATAGGCCAGGAGTGGTGGCACATACCTGTAATCCTAGCACTCTGGGAGGCCAAGGTGGGAGGATCGTTTGAAGTCAGGAGTTCGAGACCAGCCTGAGCAAGAGTGAGACCCCGTCTCTACTAAAAATAGAAAGAAATTAGCCGGCCAAGTAGAAATAGAAAAAAAAAAAAATTAGCCGAGTGTGGTGGTGCACACCTGTAGTCCCAGCTACTCAGGAGGCTGAGGCAGGAGGATCTCTTGAGCCCAGGAGTCTGAGGTTGCTGTGAGCTAGGCTGATGCCACAGCACTCTAGCCTGGACAGCAGAGAGAGACTCTGTCTCAAAAAACAAATAAACAAAAAATGGTGACAATATCAAATACTGGCAAGGATATAGGGATGCATGTCTAGTGAGAATGTAATGTGACACAGCAATTCTAGAAAAAAATTTGGTTGCTTTTTTAAAAATCAAACCAAACATGCAATTAGCATTTGACTCAGCAATTGCATGCATGTATATTTATTCTTGAGGCATGAGAACTTTCGTTAGCACAAAAATCTGAACAAGATTGTACACAGAAGCTTTGTCTGTAATAGGCCAGACTAGAAAACAGCCCAAAGTCCTTCAATAGGTAAACGGTTAAACAAAATGTGGTATTTTGTTCACTACTGTGTACCACATATACCATGGAATATTATTTAGCAATAAAAAGAAAGTAGCTATGTATACAGGAATCAATTTGGATGGATCTTGAGGAAATTATGGGGAGTGAAAAGTCAAACTCGAAAGTCACATTCTATATAATCCCATTTATAGAACATTCTTAAAATGACAAAATTATAGAGATTAGTTATTGCCAGGGTTTAGAGATAGTGTGTATGGGTGGGGTGGGTGGGGGATGTGACTATTAAAAAGTTGCATAGAGAAATTTCTGTGGCGATGGATAGTTCTATATCTTATTTTTAGTTGTGGTTGTGCAAATCTGAAATGTGGTAATATAAGTGAATTATACATACACATAGACATATCAAGTCCTGTGTTTGACATTGTATAATAATGCTGTAAGATGTAACCATTGGGACAAATATTATAATTGAGTGAAGTGTACATGGGATCACTCTGTACTAAGTTTGTAACTTCCTGTGTATTTATAATTATTTTAAAATAAAAAGCTTTAAAAAATTGTATGGGGGGATTGCTATTGCCTCATAAACGCTAGGATACATCGACATCTTCTAATGCAGGAAATAGATTTTCCCTCCATCTACTTATAGACAGTCTCTCATGGATGCACAGATTTGTGAACTCATTGTGACTTGACCTGAATGGGCTTGGACCTTCACGCTTGGGTGCATTAAAACCATGGCCAGATGCAAGCTCAGATTGCACAGCCTTTCTGTCTACGCAAAAGGTGCCTGTGGGAGCAGAACGGCTGTCAACAAATAACTCCAGACTTCCTGGTCTGAGGCCACCTGGGTTGCTGCGGCATCCATCACCTTTTTGTTTTAGCTCGGATTTAACTCAGATTGCTCCTGTTTACCTTCAATTTAATTTAAATACATAATCATTGGGCACCAACAACTCTGGGCCAATCACTGTACAAGGCCTCGAGTGCCCCGTGGCCACTTGCAGGAGAAATAAGCAGATTAATGTGCGATGTTGACTCTGTCTCCCGCCCGTCTCAAGTTTGATGCCTTCCTATCTTACAGGAATTTAGCCTGGTACCACCTATGCCTCCTAAAACAAAACAAAACGAAACAGAACAAGTGAGTTAACTGGATCTGCTTAAGGATCTGAAATAAGCCAAATCCATAACATGTATGTGTAGGCTCTTGAGCACAGGTAACATTCCTTATGAAAGATAAAATGAAAACCTGGTAGACAGAAATGTGCATATCTTCTGATGCAGTAATTATTCATAAAATCTATCCTAAGGAAACACTTGAAAATATGGGATCGATCTATATGCACAAAATGTTCATTATTGGTATTAAAATATAAGATACAAACGAAAAACCTCCAAAGAGAATTATTTCATAAATCAGAGCACATCCCAATTATGCAGACTGTGTAACAATATACTAAATATTGGATGGAGATAATGAGGGAATTTTTACTTACACCTTAATTATATTAATATGTATATATTTTTAAATAGAACAAAGAATGGAAGGAATATGTCAAATCTTAAACAGTTTTGTATTACAGTGTTGGAACCATGAGCCTTCCAACATCTTAGTTTTCTATTGTTTTATTTATTAATTTTGCCATTAGTACACTAATAAATGTATACAGTATTGTGATACCGATATTAAACATAACAAATCAAAATCCCTTTTGATTGTATCCCTAAACTTATTTCAATCTCTAATCAAATGCATAAATACACACAAACATCCTAGAGGTAATTTACCTCATTAATTTGATGTAATTATTTGTGAAGTCCCTTTTCTATGTATTTATAATACCTATTGTTATGTGTGTGTTTACATAAATATTATGTTTATGGATTGTTTTGCTAATGTTTGCACTCAACACTTTTGAGTTTGACATCGTGCTATGTTAATATATCTTTTTATGTCAATATCTACCTCAGTATTTTAACTGTCAGATTATATACCATGCTAGATTATTTAACCATTTTTTTAATTGGTAGACATTTTATTTCTGTTGTTTTGCTATTACAAAATTCTTCAATAAACATTTAAGTAGAAATCTCCTTTTGCAGTTCACAAATGTTCTGTAATGTGGTTATGTTGATTTTCTAATGAAAAACACATTTCAAAATGAAATTACTTGATTATATTAACAAAAAGGAAATCAATCATGCATTTCATAAAACATTAGAAGGAAAAATATACTTTGAACTAAAACTTCTAATTACTGTATATTAAATGCAAGCTCAAGTGGCTCTCAAGTGTTTTCACTACTCTTTAAATATGTTTTAATTTAAATTTTAAAATTAATTGTTTTTGCAAAGACAGTACATTATTTGTAAGAACCTCCAGTATTGAAATTAAGCCAAAGATAAGCTTTGGCAAGAAATATAACAAAAAAAAACCAACACACTTTTGTTATTTTTCCTCTTTAGATCCTAGCAATGGTGATTTTTTGTTTGTCATTTTGGATTTCAGTTACTCTGTTATATTTGCATCTAATCATAGGCCATCAAAAGAGCTATATTTCAATCTTGGAAGCTCCAGGCATTTTAAGTTTTCTAGAGCTGAAATAATATTATAATTAACTTTACCTTCTCTTTTACTGACCACACTCTAGCAGACATTTCACAATTAAAATTAATAATCATTTGGGAAAATTTTAATTATTCTTTTATCCATTTGACGCAAAAACTAATCTAATAATGAATGAGTTTTAAAATGTAAAAGAAAATTAAAAAATAAGTATCATATGTTCTATCAAAACAAGAATACATTATATATGAATTATTTTCCAGGTTAATGCATCCATAAAAGTCTGTTGCATGAATAAACTGAAATTTAATAAAATAGGACAGTTCAAACTAGCTAATTAAAAATTCATGTTATTTGCTTTAATATTTAAACCCAAATTTATACATAATGATATTGCTTGGCTTACAATCAAAGGTATATATAAAGGTCAAACTGAGAGACAAGTTATGAACTGTACAAGGCCTGTAATAGATTCTTTTCTGTCCCTAATTCTGTGGCCTTTGTTCATGCTCTCATCAAATCTTGCCTGGACAATGGCAATGGCCTTTGAGGGAGTCTCATTGCCCCAGGTCTTAGCCATTCAAGGCCAACACATGCAGCAAATCTATTCGCATGACTCATCTAAAATGGAAATGTGGTCATCTGCTCAAATCCCAGCAGCGGTGGGGCAAGGCTCTGGGCTAAAACTCTGTGCTCCTTACCGGGGCCAGGAGGTCTCTCAGAATCCGGGTCTCCCCAGGCCCTGCCCCATTTCCTGCTTGCTCCTGTCACCTCAAAGGTGTGCTGTGTCACAGCATGATCTGCTTATAGCTTTCCACACTCCATCCTTCCTCTGCTTTTTATTTCACTCAAATAACCTGAAACTGGAATGCCCTTCTCTGGCCTGCATTAGCCTGTGGAGGTCCTCTCGCCCTTTCCTGACATCCCCCGGGACACTCCCTGACCTTCCCCACCAGGCAGGGTTAACTGTTCTCTTCTGATGTCACGTGCAGAGCTCCAACCTTGCGTCCACATTATGTTATACTTTACATCTCTCTGACTCGCTGCCCATGGAGGGCAGAGATGATATATCCTTGTTTTTAAACCTTATAGCAAGTGCCTGGTATCCAGTTATAATTTACAGAAATGTTTTGAATATACAAATAAATGAATGTGTCAGGAATGAGTGAGCTGGCTGCAGTTTTTTCCCAAGTGTTAGGAACCTTTTAAGATGCGTCTCTGTTGGTCTGTGCTGCCTGACACCTTTTCAGACTATCTCGGTCCACAGACACGTGGCTCTCCTTTTCTGCATTTAGTTTGAACTTTGAGCTTGGACCACTCCAGCATCTATCTGCAAAGCCAACTCATGCTTTAGGAATCGTGCAAACTGGTTCTTAAACTAACGGTTGCTTCAAATTAGCCATGGTAGCAGTATTTACACCATGGAAATCGGCAAACTCTACAAAGCAGGGTTTTGTTGCTTTTGTTGTTGTTAGAAAGTCACCTGTTAAATTTACCAGCATGCCACTCTGCGTGTGCGCACATACATGCATAATCCTACTTTTACTTTACATGAATTTCCCTACTCTAACAATATTGTACATCCTAAATGACAGAGAACCATATTTTCTGTTTATATAAATAAAAATGTATGTATTTACTTATTTACAGAATATGCTTCACCTACACCCAAAATATGTTGTGTGGATGAAATATGGACTTCAAAAATCTAAATGTCAAATAAAAGCAAAAATAATGTGAGAGCAAGAGAAAATCCACGTAATGAACATTCAGATTCACATACGTACTGTGACTAAGGATTAAACATACATTTGCTCTGAGCTTCATGGCAGCCAAAAGAAAAAGATGACATTTTTCATTTCACTTTATTATCTGCTACTAAATATTGACGAAAAGGATAATGTACATTGACGTTGAACAAAAGCATAATAAAAAAGTTATTTTTAATTGTATTCTGGCTATGTATGCTATTTTATACACTATTTTTAACTCAGTTTTCACAACACATGTGATTCTCATTGTCAACTTTTCAGAAAGAAGGTGCTGAAGCTTAGAGAGGTTAAGCGCCCTGCTGCGCATGCGCACACAGCCAGTCTGCGTGGCCTGGGAGCGCGGTCTCCACGGCTCGGACCCAGGGCTTCCGACCATTATGTTACCCTGCCTGCCTTGACTGCCATGGAGGTGACTATCATGAAAATCTTATAAAACAAACAAAAATGCATTTTATATGGTGACTATTTAGTAATACACAGCTACTTCAAAACAGTAGTAGTCGTGAGTTTCAGAGGCAACTCAGGGAAGACGTTTCACCAAGGCTCAGTAATGAAGTTCGCCTTAAGTCCCAGGTTTAACCTGATAGGAAGGCAGGATTTCGGAGCTCTAGACGCAGGCATTCACGGGTCACTCCTAACACGAGCAAACCCTGACTTCTTCACCTGCTGATCACCCAGCTGGCTGGCAGCACCTACATGAGAGACAGTTCTAGGTCAAAGCCTAGATTGGCACTCCAAGGTAAGTCCACAAGTTGGGGTTAAAAACAAATAGTTTAAGTGCAGGCCAAATCTACTCATGATAGAAAGGTTATAGTGTAAAGAACAATTTGAACTGTTTGTTTCCAGCCTCTCTCTGCTTCTGGCATAACATAAACAGTGGGGTGGCCCACACTCACAGGCACAAGATTTTATGTGTCTCCTGGGAGATACTGCCCAGATGATTAACAGAGACCCCCATGCAGTTACGTTCAGTGTGAACATTACGCTGCTCCTATTCAGCTGGGCCCGCGCAAGATGCTGAGCAAACAGGATTCAGGCCCTGTTCTTTAGGACTCAAGTCCATCAGAGAGAGAACCACCAAAGTAAATACAAGCTGCACTGTGGCCAGTAGGGGCTCTGCTAGGCGCGTATTCGGGCATATTCAGGGTACTTTGCCAGCCAGCAAGGGGGGTGGTCCTGACTCAGGTGAGGGTGGAGGAAGGGAAGGTGTTGTTCAGAGATAAGGGAAGACTTTGGTGAGATTTCACGGAAGATGTATCCAAAACCTTATTTCTACATGTTTACCATTTTTTTGGATGTAAATATTCTTCTGGTGATGATAAAGATGTGAATAGGATGAAACAATTTATGCAATAATAAGCCTAATTTTTATAACACGATAAAAGATAAAAAGTGATGCATGCATTAAAAAGGTGCACGTAAAGAGTTTCAGGCATTCTGTGTCGATCCCTTGGCCCTGGAGGCAGTCAGTGGGGACTTCCTGGAGGAGGCGCTGTTTCAGCTGGATCTAAAGAACAGAGAGAAACCCAGGTCAGAACATGCAAGAAATGCAAGAGCCAAGGTCAAGTTTTGCCCTAAAATAAGCTAGAAAGATGAATAACCTGGAATAACATGGAATTAAGAAAAAGGCGTCAATGGGAAGGCTGGGAATAGAGGTGATAGGCACAACGTTCCCAAAAACACCGTGCCAAGGGCGTCAAGGACACCCGTTTGCTGGCCACACACCTTGAAGTTATTAAGTCATGAACAATCCGTGTTCCTGCTCTCTGTTAGCAGCCCCAAATCTCCTGTCTCCCAGAGTCAGGGATGGAAACACTTTCCCCTCTGCTCTTCAAGCATCCCATACGTCCTCTTATTTGTATCAAGTTATTTCACAACCGGTGTTTTCTCTGAACATCCTGAGCTCAAGAATTACGGCGAGCTTCCTCAGAGCCAAACGCTCGGCTCCTTGGAGAGCGCTTGGTAGGTCTGGTGGTTAGGATGCCGTGGGATGCCTCTTGTTAGGTTTGTTAAAATTCACAGAATTACCTGCAGATGCCCATCGCCATGTTCTGGAGTCCTCAGTGAACCACTACGGATGACAGGAGGTGGCCCAGAATCCCACATAAATGTTCTTTGACTAAACTCAGTGACTAGAGGAAAGGAGTGCTTTGTATTAAGAGCGGTTGGACCAACCCCAACCAGCTCTCTAATGGCAAGTGCAAGCCCTCCGTGAGGACCCCCTGTGAGCGCCAAGTCATGCTCTTCTCTCCTCTGCACGGCAGGGTAGAGAGACCTGACAGATGGACCCTGGCACGGCAAGGCCCGGGGCTCTGCCTCAGAGGCAGTGGGGGCGGAGTGCTCCTGCTATTTTCAGAGCACTAACCCTACATCGCTCGCTGACTCACAGACACGAGTCTCCTCCTTCCCAAGTCTGCCTCCCACGTCACTCACACCTGGATGCTCCCAAACCCGGCCTCATTCCCCGTGCACTTTTCTTGACCTCCTGGGTCCTGGAATTTGCCAGGGTGTGTTGGCATGCGGCCTGCCTTCAGGCATCCCGAGTGGGGCTGTTGAAGACCCAAATTAGCTGGGATGAGTCCATTTGACAATCACCCAGGCCAAACTGGCACCTGCGATCTGAGTCACTGCCTTTTAACTGTTTATTAAGTGGTGACAGTGACAGCTAAATAGTTTAGAGGAAGGGCCCCTTCTCTGAGTGTTCCGGGAGAATAACGCTTTGGTGAAAAGGCAGAAGCATTATTCGCACGGGTGGCGCGGGGAGGGGAGGGGGCCGCCGTTACTGCAGACGTAGGATGAGCACACAGCCAGATCGCTCTTCTCTTTAGCCTTGTGCTCTCTCCTCTCCAGCCCTGGCTCCGGGCTACTTCCCCGGAGTGCGTGTTTTGGGGAGCACGGAAAGCTCCTCTGGCACCATGAAAAGGTCCTCCTAAACCTGACTGGTGCCACGTCCCTGTTGAAAAGTCACGATATGAGTGGCCTTGACACCTTGGACAAGAGGACGGGCCTCTCTGGCCATCTGACCTACTGTGAAGAGGCCTTTCCTTCCAGCGCATGCGCATGCGATCTTGTCCAGCCTGCCCATTGGTTAACAGTGTGGGGGTAGTACTTATTTCCCAAGCGAGGTGCATTGGTGGGTAGACCTGAGTATCCCTGGCCGGGAGCACGTGAGGGGCTCTCCAGGGTGGCCACTTAATGAGGGGCAACATTGACGAGCAAACAACACAGACAGATGGACTTGACTCCTTCACAGATTGGCCTCAAGTCAGACCTGTCTGGCTCCTAAGGACCATTTTCCGGAGTAAGAGCGTGGATGTCAGGAAAATACACGTGCCGACACACACCTTCATACACGCACACAGCAGTGCCTGTGTTGTCGGCCACAGCAAGTCTGAGTTCTCCGTGCAAGCAGCGCTCGTGCAAAAAAGGGCCTGAGACAGATGTGCAGGGACCTCCACTCTGAAGACCTGAGTTCGAGCCCCGAGTCCCTCACTCTGTGCCCTGTGATGATCCTGGGAACCCCCTGGGCTCATCTGTGCCTAAGTTTTGTTTTGGTTTGGTTTGTTTTTTTCATGTATAAAATGAGGAGACCAATAACAATCCCTACCTTGGAGGGTGGCTTTAAAGATCAAGGAGCCAACGCCGGTGTGTTGACATTTTGAGCTGAGTAACGCTCAGCTGAGAGGCCTGCCTGTGCACCTCGGGACGCCTCCTGGCCCCACCCACCGGACACCGACAGAACTGCCCCTTCCCTGGGTGCAGCAGCCAAAGACGTCTCCAGACTTTGCCAAATGTCCCCCGGGAAGCAAAATCGCCCCCGGTGGAAAACAACTGATTAAATGTATATACAATTGTCTGAAAGTGTAAAGAGCTTTGTGCACACATGAGGCATGCAGACGAAGATAACAGTGAGGAGGTAAGAGTATTTACAAATAATCTAGGCAGGCACGCTGTAAATTAATACACTAGTGCCCAGTTTTAAATGTATGGAGTAGGAAATCAGATTAATCTAGCGTGATATATTTTGGCTCTATACTACTGTGAAAATGCCATATTTAATTAAACAAATTCTGTTTCTTCCTAGTAAAGCGGAGGGAAAAAAAAAGAAAATGAGTAACACATTAAATTGCAGGATATTAATTATACAGAGCTACATATTAAATGTTATGCATCTAAGGAGCTAATTTTCTTCACAATGTTATTATTATTTGTTACTCGTATAGCACCACTGATGTAAACACACTGTTTTATAAACACTCCCATGAAGTTCATAGCTCTGTGTGAGCGTGCTACATCATTACCCATCCACCTTCCCCTGAGCAGCGCGAGAGCACGGCTCACTCCCTGCAAAACCCTCGCCTTCGCATCTTTCTGACTTTCTATAAATCTCTGGGTAGCAACTAAGTCGTGTTGTGGTGGAAACAGGACTGATATCATCTGAATAAACAAGAGTCTTGAGGAAAAAAATCTATTTTTGTTATTTTATATAGTTTTTTTTTTTTTTCACT
>CAUYRB010022616.1:0-35306 GCA_963574695.1 Propithecus perrieri
CCACCATGCCCGGCTAATTTTTTCTATATATTTTTTAGCCGTCCAATTAATTTCTTTCTATTTTTGGTAGAGACGGGGTCTCGCTCTTGCCCAGGCTGGTCTCGAACTCCTGAGCTCAAACAATCTGCCCGCCTCGGCCTCTAGTGTGAGCTTTTGATGACAGAGTGTTAGCTCCATTTCAATTTGTCCCCACTGACATTGAGCATTGAGCACAATTTGCCTGGTATTTGAAGTACACAGAAGAGACAACTTTTCTCTATCTTAATTCCTCAAGTTTAAGTATTCCACTTTCTATTTGCAATAGCACAAGGATGTGGATGTGTAGAGAAACATCCCCATGCTTAAGACCTTCATCAATCTTAGTGTAATACGACTCAAAAGTAGAGTAACTCCATTTTTTCCTCACTTTAATAAAGTCACCCACAGAATACATATTTTCAACTTAACCTTGACTTTAGTTTATAAAGTCAACACGAGGTTCCTTCCAGTCAGCAGTTCTTCCTGCAAATTCCATACGACAATATAAGAATTTTATTTCTAATATAGCACTTAGATATCTAGGATGTCAGCTTGCCAGCAAAAATCCAATATGAGATCCTTAAATACATTTAACTTGAATTTCTTGTGGCTGACACAGTAAAGATCCAGTGATGGAGTGTTTAATTCGTGGTCTTGAACAAGATGCTGTATTGTGCTCTGATGCAGTTCAATCAGAAGCTAGAGGAATCCAGCACAGTGTAAGTCCACATGAACGTGAGCCTTGCTCAACGAGCTTCGGTAATATGAGAGGGTTGTGTGTTTTGTGCAAGCACATGGTCTTCACGTGCATGGTGTTTTATGTGCGTCTGCTGCATGCAGTGTTTGTACCCAAACCTAACCACAGGAGAGGTTCACACGGGGCATGTAAGAACCTTGAGATGAGGATTGTTTATAGCAGAACATCAGGCCACAGAGCACAAATGCCTGCAGGTTAACATGGTGAAACAATCCCTAAGTCAAGAGTACTTGATTTAGATTTCCTTGGTAACTAGATCAAACTAAGATAGATTCAAATTGCTTTCTCAGAATCTCCTCAAATTTCACCATTTTTCCTTTCTGTATTATTTTTCCATTTCCTTTGGGGACCTAACCACATGCATGATTCCCTTGTCATTTGGTAGAGAAAATAAATCATTTTTAACAAAATTAAGTATCATAATTCTATTCACTATAACAAATAATACTAGTTTAAGACAGATTCTGAGAAAAGTCTACCTTGTTTTTTATTGCTTACTTGTTGTGTGACCTTGGGAAAATTCTTTAACCTCTCCAAGCCTCAGTTTCTTCATCTGTAAAATGTAACAAGGGAAAGGATTTACTTTGTACAGTTGCTATAAAGTTTAACAGATAATTAATGAAAACCCCTAGTACTGTGTCCGGAACATAGTTAAAGCTAAGTAACTTTTAGCTAGATGAAAAAGGAGAAGAAAGAAGAATTTTTTTTCAGTTTTGTTCCATAAAGAAACATCATGAATAAGGAATGGAGAAGGAAGGGGAAAAATATGCATTAAAGAAAGAAAAGATGCTGAGACAAAGACATATACTCAAGGTGAAAGATAGTTTTGCAAGAGGAGCAAAGAGAAACACGTTCATAAGGAAAAACAAGATCTCAAATTTGAATCTTTTCAAACCAGTCCCATCTTTGAATGCCTACAATGTAACAGTGCAGAAGACATTGGATTTTAACAATTATAGTAATAATCACAATAATATATTTAAAAAGACGATACACTACTCACATGCAGGAGTTCACAGTCCAGTGAGGGAGAAGTGAAAAACACAGCTGTGACCTCAGCCAACAGTAAGCACCAGGATGGAGGGAAGCATGGCGCTTCCTGGAGATCAAGAGATGGGAGAGTCAGGACAGAGAGATTCGGGTGTTTATAGAGAGGTGTCACCGAGGAGGTGAGTCTTTACTGGGGTCATAAAGGAAAACTAAGATTTGGTCTGTTAAAGTCACGTTGAAAGGTTGATCCAAGTAAGTTCAAAGCCAAGTAGATCTGAAGAAGCATATTCACTGAAAATTCCAAGGACTTCATATTGGAAGGGGCTTAACATACAGACTGGGGAGTGGCAAGAGAGGAGAGCAGAACTACAAAGAGCTTTCCATTTGGACTTCATTATGAAAGCAATGTCAGGGAGCTTCTTAGGAAGATAAATTGGCCATGGGTGTGGGGGAGATGAGAGAAGGATAGGTAGGAGTCATTCTAGACTTTTAGATATTCTAGACTTCCAGGCTTCTGATATGGAGCGTTGTGGGGATATCTACTAAAAGAGAAATTACAAGAGGAGGGGCAGACGACAACAGGTGGATGAGAAGTTCCATTTTTTCCAGATTTGAAATCCATGTTCAATCTCCAGATAAATGTATTCATTGCAGTTGAATAGTTGAACACCATTGGATGATGGCTGTTGAGAATAAACATTTAAGTTTTCAGTATATAAATGTTGATTGACCCTAATGGTCTTTATTTAGTTCCATCCAATAGGTCTGATTTCTTCAACTAGACTTAAACTGCCCAATACCAAAGCCAAAATCATATATTCCCCTCTTATCCCACAGAGCCCTTCACGCGGTGTTAGTTATGCAGAGATGCCCCAAAAATATAGGGTAAACTAAGTGAATTTTATAGAATCAGAACTAGTTCCTCAATCTGGAAAAATCTTGTTAAGTAGCTTGTCAATGCAAATGCTAAAAAAAACAACTAATGTATTAAATAAAGAAGATCGGTAATTGATTTATGATGTCATGAGTTTCAAGGCCTTCAGTTTCATTTCTGTAGGGTCAGCTAGTTCCACTGAAAGCACAGTATAAGACCTATATGATTGTAAGATAAAAATTATTTACATCTTAATCTCAAATTAATACCTTTTCTAATTTTTAAATTTTTTTGGGTTCCCATGGACTAAAGTGTATCACGTGGAGACAGAGACTTCTAATTCCTCCTGTTTAATTCTTTGCCAAGCATCTCCCTTGGGGTATTCTCCAGAGTCCTCAGACGCCCCATATCCTGATCTGGACTCTTTTCAATACAGCTTATCCCTGTTGTAATGACATCCCCTCCACCCAATTATCCAGGTTCAAATTCCCTGATGCAACCCTAACTTCTGCTTCCTTCTTATCTCATACCCCATCATTTGCCAACTCCCATTTTATGTATGTATTTTACCTTTAAGCCCTTGAATTACCAGTTTTCCTTTGGTCTTACTTTCCTTTCTGCTCTTCTCCCCACCAAGATGCTTAGCTTCTCATTAATTTTAGGAATGGTCACATTTATATATTTAAAATGAATGAGCTAATTTTTTTCCCACAGGGAGAAGTTATTGAGAGGAGGCACAATTAACATAGAGTTGGACATACAGTTATTCATCATAGTTTCGTCTTACTCCAAATTCAGGCACCATACGGTGAGACATGAAGAGGTCACAAAACACTATTACAACAGCAGACCCGGGTTTTCAGGCTATGTTGAAGCTCCAGTTCTTCCAGCAATTGAAAATTGTGTAGACAGAGGGCAGCCCACTCAAAATGTTGTGAGTCAGGGAGAGGCTTTGTAGTAATGTACTCTTGTTTTGTATTAACAGACATTTTTAGAGGATTAAAATAGAAAACGGGCTGTTATACATAGCACTCAATGTGAAACCTTTTTACAGACCACAGGGGGAACCCCTCTTGTTTTTATAGATGGAGAATTTTTTTCTTTTTTAAATATGAAGAACACACACACACTCAAAAACAAAGCAAAACAAATAAAAACACCTTATGAAATTTTTTTTTGCTGGAAGGAACTAGTGCAGGAAAAAGTCATAGAGTAAAATCTCAGGATTGTAAAACTGGACAAGGCCACGGAGATCTTTCCTTCCAACCCCCTCAAATTACAGATGAGGAAACAGGCTAAGGGAGTGTGTAACTTTCCCAAGGTCACAGTTAGTTAACTTTTCAGCAGAGACTAGAATTTAAATCTTTTAAATCCCAGTCCAGTCCTCTTAAATCGTAAGGAAAGGTGGAAAACAAGTGTTATTTCCCAAGGAATCACTTATCTAGTTGCAAAAGGAGAGTTGGCCTACCTGCAAGAGACACAGTCTGTGTTACCATGTGGTTTAAAATATGGAGCATTTACCCCAGTTCTTCTGGAAAGTTCTTTCAGGCAAGTTCAGTATCTTCCTGCTGGGTTTCCTAGCTGCTCTGAGAAACTTATCCCGGGGTCCATGGTTACTTCTACAGACTTTGCATACAAGAGACTGAACCAGCGGCTTCTGAATTATGATCCCTGAGCTATTTGGGGTTTGGCACGCCTTGCCGTTTAGCAAAGAAGTAAATTTCAATTTCCAGAAAAGTGAATTTGGGAAAAGGGAGGAAAAGAAATTGTTTTATCTGAAAGGTGAAACACAAACTGTGGATTTTACCATGAATTATAGACAGTAATTTCATTGCATATAAAATATATAAAGAAGGGAGAACACATTAAAAAGATCGTAATAGCAAAAACACAGCAACATGCCTGAGTGTGCTAGCTAGAGGACTGGCCAGACCACTTGCTGAAACTCTCAGGACTTTGAAAGAAGGCCACTGAGATGAAGGAAAAACCTATATGTGTGCAGAAAAATTCAGGTTGTTTTCTGATATGAAGGAATAATTATTTTCAAAGATCTTGTGGTCATTGCCTCTGCTCCTTACAGCAAAATAAGGAATAGTATAATAACATTCACGAGGGAGAAATCCTATATGTCCCTGGCAGTGTCCTGGAACATACCAGAGAAAATTAACAGCTTCAAGTCAGATAAGTTTCTGGATCAGGGAAACCTCCTGTTGAGCATTCATCATTTAGTCTGAGATTTTTCAACTGGCGGTATTTCTAATCACATGCACACACATACTACCAACAATCATACATGCACATACGCCCCCATGTGTGCATGTATATGCACGTGCACACACACACACACACACACACACACACACACACACACACGGCCCTGGAGTCGACACATGGCTACAATTTTCTTATGTCCCAAATTGAATTTGAGTATACAGTAAGCCAGCTGGAGGATGATAGTTTTACAAGGTCTGGAGATAATTTATCAATTGAACTTCAAAGTTCTCTCAGCCTTTCTGCATTGGTCATTATTAAGCAGAAAAATATGTAATCATTGGAGAAGAAAAATATTAGATTTAAACTAAGGTCAACTAGTCTTGAATCAATGTAAGTTTCCAAGATATCATCCAACCCCATCTCCTTGTTTTCCTAATCTGCCATTCCTTTAAGCAGTCATCACTTCCCCATGTCTCTAGATCTGGGGTGGAGAAGTCTATGGAGAGAAATAAGAAAGAGGGTATGCATTTCCTATCATTGCAATAAAAGAAACTTAACAAGATATCTCTCTTCTTAGGCTTCCATAGTAGAAAAGGTTGGTAGTTTGAAAACATATTGTCTGCTGAGGGTCCAAGGGATAATGCATCTGAAATTTAGAAATGGGCAAGGATGAAAAACACAGGTAAGGAAGGAAAAAATTTGAACATTCAGCTATCTCCCAAAAGCCTCAGAAGCAACTAATTCTTGTGGAACATTTAGTATGTGCTGGCACTGCAGAAAGTCAGCATTGTGCATTTCACCTTCAGAACAGTCTTGGAAATAGATACTCTTTCAACACCCATTTTACATGTTTGAAAAATTGATGTTAGACTGGTTAAGGAATTATAGTATGCACAGAGGTGAAGTTGGCACAGAGGAACACGGTGATTGACCCTTAAGTACTTCCTCTTAATAGCATCCTCTGGATGAGGAACAACGGAAGCCCTAGAGTTGGTGCCCTAGAGTTGGTCTTTTCAACGTTTATAACAAATTCTATATTTGGCAGATGCTTCCTTTCTTGTTTGTACCAAAGTACAAACAGAAAATAACATGAATACAGACAAGTTAAGTAGCAGTTCAGAATTGCTCTTGTTCTCGTTAACAATTTATAATTGACAGTCAGCTAGCAGATAGTTAGCACTTGTATTTTCAAGGGACTATTCTTTGGCATCATAAATACAAGAGATATTTTTCTAAAAGAATAAGGTACAATATCTTCCCTCTGCTCTCATCGTTAATAATTTAATAGCAAGCATAAGACATACACCAAAATAAATTCAGGACAAACCAGATGAATAGCATATTCTAATGGGAGCAAAAGAAAATCTTTACAGGAAGGGTTGCATTTTAATTGAGTATTAAAAGGTGAATAGAATTTGAGAGGCTGAGATGGGCACAAGATTTTCTTGGTAGGACAAATGCTGACAGCAAAAGCCTAAGGAGTGAATGCTCAGGCCCAGTTCCGGGGTTGTCTAGTAAGTCACCCTGACTAGTGCATATCATTGAGTTCCAATAGTGGAGGAGAGTAAGATTGAGTTCATGTTGTAGAGAAAATTACATATGTCTGAGTTTCGTTAGTTTTGTCTTTGTGTTTCTTTTTTTTTTGCTTTTTGCTAAATTGGTTATTCATAACAGCTGTATGTTGGAGTGTCACAAATCACCATGCCAACAATTGCTAGAACTCAAAATCTACATGAAAACATTCTATTTATGAATTTAATTTGGACACCTTAGAGTTTCCTAGTGTTAATTAAGACTCAAATACCCCAAAGGAACATCAGTATTACAAATTTGTTATAGCATTTTATGCAAATCAAATAGAGTCTTTGAGACCATTTCTTTATAAACATTCATTGCATTATCTGATGATATACCCACTATCAAGAAGATCCAAGGTAATAATCAATTGAGATGATTAATGTAAACATCTCCCAAAAACAGCCAAAAAGAAGTGTTTTTGGTCTCCTATTTCTATTTGGTTGTACATATGCAATCAGGCAACACTAAATCTGCAGCATGCCAAGGGTGTTGAAATCCTGAAAGACTTTGTTGGTGTTATTTGTTTGTCGTAAGAATTTTTTTTGCAACGTGCTTGCAATTAGAGGAATGAAAAGAATGGTAGAACTGTAGTATGTGCTTGGATTCACCACTAAGTTGATTACCTCTTTACTCCCACAAACGTTATATTTTTTAAGTCCTCTACGATTCCTGGTTGCCTCTTTGCTCGCATGTGACACACAGCTACAATTTAACTAGCCAGAAAATTAAAACATTGAAATATCATGTTGTCTCCCATCTCAGAAGGCAGTGAATTCTGTGCACCAAAAGACTCATGGGAAATAAATAACATTGAAAAACATGCATTAAATCTTTCGGTTTTCTAGAGAGGTAAATTGAATGTATACTGGAAGTGCAGTGGTTTGTGGCTCAAAAAATAAAAATAAAGAGGATCCCACAAACCAGTTGTTTGCACCTAAAAACAAATTTCTGGTTAATTATTTAGGAAGTGAACTAAGATATAAATGAATGATCTAAATCTCAGTTCTTGCTTTGATTTAACATCTGACTAAACTCTCAGTACTCTCAATTCAAGTAGAATCAATAAGCTCTTTGGCTTAATACCAATGAATTTGAAAAAAAATAGGCATGTCTTTCCTTCAGATATTGCAAACACATTCATGGGAAGAATTCTTTTTTCTTTTAAATCACAGCTCTGATTTTGGCATTAAATTTAATCAACAGAGGATTTTTAAATAGATATTAGCTTCATAAATTTACCTAAAAATGCTCTTCAATAGGTGTTGGTATTAAGTTAAACCGCTTAAGAGTGGAAGTTCTGATTTAATGTTTAAATTTGCCATCTGACCCAAATCCCCAATAGTTCATAGAGGCACCACCACAGTCTATATTTAGACCTTCTCTCTTCTTTCTAACACATTTTACTTTGCTACAAAAGTATACAAATGTCATTGCCCATTTTGATTGTCTAAATATCATTCACCCTACTCAAAATCTTAAATGCTTTTTATTTCATTTATTGTATCAAATCTAAAGTCCAAACTCCTTGAGTAAATTTGAAAGCCTAAATCTAATCCTTTCTTACTTAGTTTTACCTAATAATACAGTTCAATCTTCTCCTCTTCATCCTACACCTATTTCCTGCATACACATGCCTATTTTTCCCACTTCATCTTTGTATATTTTGCCTTCTCTCTAAAATCCATGTATTCTCTGAGTTTAACGAATCCTTCAAGACCTAGCTTAGATTTTTTCTTCTCCAGAAGCACATGATGGAAAGTGCCTTTGGTGAATTTCTATTGCATTTGCAAGACAGTATTAGAAATTGAACATATTTAAAGGTGTCATACATACTTCATGTTTTCCTTGTTTCGTGGTTACCACAATGCTGTGAGCACATAAGTAAGTCCTTTACAGATATTGATTGACTGACTGATGCTTTCATGATTAATTTCCCTCTCGCGTCTCTGTAAAGATAGAATAAATTTTAAGATATCCGCATAGAGTCCATCCTTGTACAACCATGACTAAGTCACCTGGCATTTCTGTTCAGTTGTTTCAAAGTCTAGAAGTACTGTTAACTATCTTTTTACATCAGAAAAGTTCATAGCTGCAGATTAAAAGCAACTTACCATTGCAATATACAGCATAATTAGGTGCATTATGGGCTATGGTGACCACACATATCAAGATCCTTCTACTGTGGCTTCGTAAAAACTAGAACACAGGCCAAATAGAGTCTATTACTATAAATAAAACATAATTGCAGTGACACATAACCCTTCTAAAGTGCTCATTGATGTATATTCAATGGTGTTCTGTGGAGCTGAGGTGAATAGTAGAATATCCCAGTTCACAAGGGCTGCGTTATATCGGATGTATGGCAAACTTCTGCCGGCTTATTCCGGAGAAAACACGTCGCAGACAGGGTGTCCATTTTACATGATGGATTTGTTCCTGAAGTGTGTATTGTTTGTAAACTTTTTGTGAGTTAAATCCTACTTTTCCCCCTATTGATTTACACAGTGTTTAAATTTCAGATTTGTTTTATACTTCTTTTTCTCAATAAACTCTAATGCCAAATTTTAAACATTTCTGCCTTGCCCTCAATATTGTTATTATTAAAAATTTAATCCATGGTCAAAAGATGAAATCCATTTGAGAAATTCTATTTTTAAAAGTCTGACAGTAAATATTTTTATGATAGTATTTGTACAGATTTAGCTGCTTCGTTATTGATTTATCTCCATTTTCTCAATGTGTTCTTGTGCTGACAAACATTTTAGTTGAACATTCTTTTTTTCCCTTTGGACTCAGTTTTTATGATCTCTTTTTCTTGCTAATTCTTTTTTTTATTTTTCTGTAGAGTTTGGGAGTCAGAAAGAATAGTAAATGTGCTCAAATCTTCAAAAATTTGTAAAATTTATATCTCTTTTAATAATTAGCAGGAAGAAAAAATAACAGTTGTGCTCTTTATCATTGTTTTTACTTTAAAACCTCTCAATTTTTAAATAAAAATTATTGTTTTAATAGTGGGTACCCATGGAGATTAACAGAGAAGGTGCTTATCCATAGTAACAGACATGCAACTCCTCAGAGTGTACGTCTATCAGTAATATTAATAACTTGTCATATCAGGTGAAACTCTGACAAAATGACAGTTATCAACATGTAGCCATTTTTGTCACTGTGATTAAAGACCTGAACATTTGCCAAAAATCATTTTCAGCAATGTCTCCTAGCACATTTTTCTGAGCAACAAAATAAGCTGAGGCCTTTTCTGTACTTGCACAGTGTAATTGTGGGAAGAAAAACTTAAAGCTAGATTAGAGCCAAACAAGAAGGGTCTATAAAGTCCCTTGAGAAGAATGATATGGTCACAGGGACACAGAAAATTTCACTTTGTGCTTTGGAGTCATAGTAATGCTACAAACTTGAGGTGTGGATGGCCATTTGTGCAACTGTAAAGGGAACCAGATCAAAAGAAAGGAAAGAAAGAAATGAATACATCATGCCTGATGACCTTATTTGAACGTTTAGATTGACACGGGCCTAAAGTCAGCTGTACCTCCTGGGAAGCTGCAGCTTCAAGTTCAAGAGCCAATGAATTCATTTCTATTGTTTAAATCTTTGTAAACTCTATTTCTATCACATAAAATCTTATTTTCCTTTCTAATAAGCCAGAGTGCTTGTTCTGGGCATGTACACTAATGCAGTGGGCTTTACTCACCCTGTCTGCGGGTCTACTGTCCCTCTTCCATATGCTGATTGACATAAAATATTGTTCAGATGCTGAAATTAAATTACAAAGACTTTAAACAGAATACCAAAACATTGGCTCTGCCATAATCTCTCTTCAATGTTAAGTGTGAGATTTCTTCCTAGTGATGGGAAAGAGCAGCCCTCACTTCTCCGTGTCAGTTATGGGTTGTACAAAATATCCACACTGAACATTAGACCCAAGGCCTTTCCCTATTCTCATTACCAAGCATCCCAAAATATGTTTTCCTTGCAGCCTCAGTCTTTGCTCAGGGTGCCCTTTGGATGACCCAGAAATCCCAGGGTCATGTTCTGGAAGGGGCTTACTCTCAGCTGGCTACCAAACCAACCCGTCTTGGTTATTGAAGAATCTCCCTTTCATAGTGAGTGGTCAGACACCACGGCCAGGTGTGCAAGAAAGAATCTGGGCAGGTGAGGGTGTTCGCTGGCCCCTAAACTGCATCCCATGAGGAGTGGCCTGTTCTGTCCTCCCCGAGGTCTGCCTGTGTCAGAGGAGGAGTCTCCTCAGAAACAGGATCCAATGTACGTGTCAACCCATAGGGTTTCCCCACTTGACTTCATAAGCAGCTTCTTAGCATTTCTAAGGCTAATGATTTCCTGTGAACATCTTAGTGAGGTGTTTTACCTTCTGAAAAAAAAATAACATCTAATTTTTGGCCTTGCATGATTTTTTGTGAATGACATTGATTTGCCAAACATTCCTTCACTAGAGGTCAAATGTAAAGTCCAATTTAATTTGGATAACAACAAGAAATGCAGTCATACCTGAGAGAGATCATGGGTTTGCTTCCAGACCACCCTAATAAAGTGACTATTGCAATAAAGCAAGTCACACAATTTTTTGGTTTCCCACAGGATATAAAAGTTATATTTATATTATACTATAGTCTATTAGGTATGCAGTAGCATTATGTCTTAGAAAACCAATGTACATACCTTAATAAAAAAATACCATATTGCTAAAAAATGCTAACAATCATCTGAGCGTTCAGTGAGTTGTAATCTTTTCATTGGTGCAGGGTCTTGCCTCAATGTTGTCAGCTGCTGACGCATCGGGGTGGTGGTTGCTGAAGGTTGGGGTGGCTGTGGCAATTTCTTAAAATAAGACAATGAAATTTGCTGCATTAATTGACTCTTCCTTTCACAAAAAAGAAAGCAATGCTGTCTGATAGCACTTTACCCACAGTAGAATGTCTTCTAAAATTGGAGTCGATCCTCTCAAATCCTGCCACAGGTTTACCAAAGTTTATGTAGTATTCTAAAACCTTACATGTTCACCAGGATTAGATTCCATCTTAAGAAAACCTTTTCTTTGCTCATCCATAAGAAGCAATTCCTCATCTGTTCAAGTTTCATCATGAGTTAGCAACAATTCAGTCACGTCTTCAGGCTCCACTTCCAATTCCAGTTTTCCTGCAATTTCCACTACATCTGTAGTTACTTCCTCCACTGAAGTTTTGAACCCCTCCAAGTCATTCCTGAAAGTTGGAATTGACTTCTTCAAACTTCTGTTAATATTTAATGTTGATATTTGGACCCGCTCCCATGAATTATGAATGTTTTTAATGGCATCTAGCATGGTGACTCCTTTCCAGAGGGTTTCAATTTACTTTCCTCAGATCCATCAGAGAAATCATTATCTACAGCAGCTATAGCCTTAGGAAATGTGTTTCTTAAATAATAAGACTTAAAATTTGAAATTTCCCCTTGATCTGTGGGCTACAGAATGTAAATTGTGTTAGCAGGCATGAAAACAGCATTCCCTTCCTTGTACATCTCTATCACAGCACTGGAGTGACCAGGTGCATTGTCAATGAGCAGTAATATTTTGGAAGGAATCTGTTTTTTCTGGGCAGTAGTGTCAACGATGGGCTTAAAATATTTAGTAAACCATGCTGTAAACAGATGTGCTATCATCCAGGTTTTGTTGTTCCATTTATAGAGCACAGGCAGAGTAGATATAGCATAATTCTTAAGGGTCCTAGGATTTTCAGAATGGTAAATGAGCATTGGCTTCAATTTAAAGCTCATAAAGTCAGGTGAATTAGCCCCCAAGAAGACAGTCTGCCTGTCCTTTGAAGTTTTGAAGCCAAGCATTGACTTCTCCTCTCTAGCTATGAACGTTCTAGATGGCATCTTCTCATAGAAGGCTGTTTCATCTATATTTATTGATAAAATCTAGCCCTCTTCCTTATGCTGATTCGCATAAAACATTTTTCAAATGCTGAAATTAAATTACAAAGGTTATTTGTAAATTTGTTGTTTAGCATAGCCACATTCAACAATGGTCTTAGCTAGATCTTCTGGATAACTTGCTGTAGTTTCTACATCAGCACTTGCTGCTTCACCTTGCACTTGTATGTTATACACATGGTTTCTTTCCTTAAACCTCATGAACCAACCTCTGCCAGCTTCCGGCTTTTCTTCTGTAGCTTCCTCACCTCTCTCAGCCTTCATAGAATTGAAGAGAGTTAGGACCTGGCTCTGGATTAGGCTTTGGTTTAAGGAATGTTGCCAATGGTTTAATCTTCTATCCAGACCACTAAAACTTTCTCCATATCAGCAATAAGGCCGGTTCGCCTTATCATGCATGTGTTCACTAGAGTAGCACTTTTTTAATTTCCTTCAAGAACTTTTTCCTTTGCATTCACAACTTTGCTAATTGTTTGGCACAAGAGACCTCACTTTTGGCCTATCTTGGCTTTCAACGAGGCTTCCTCACTAAGCTTAATTAGTTTTAGCTTTTGATTTAAACTGAGAGGCATGAAAGTATTCCTTTTCCTTGTATATTTAAAGGCCACTGTTGGGTTATTACTTGGCCTAATTTCAATATTATTGTGTCACAGGGAAGAGGAAGGCCCAGGGAGAGGGAAAGAGACAGGGAACTGCCAGTTGCTGGAGCAGTCAGAGAACACACAACATATACACACTAAGTTCTTCATGTTGTATGAGCACTGTTCGTGGTGCCCCAAAACAATTACAATAGTAACCTCAAAGATCACTTACCACAGATCACCTTAACAGATGTAATGATAACGGAAATGTTTGAAATACAGTGAGAATGAGGAGAATGTGACACGAAGACACAAAGTGAGCACATGCTGCTGGAAGAATGACTCTGATAAACTTGCTTGATGCAGGGTTGCCACAAACCTTCCATTCGTATAAAACGCAGCGTCTGTGAAGTGCAATAAAGCAAAGCGCAATAAAATGAAGCGTGCGCGTTTGTCTCTTTCGCACGCTTTCCTCGGATTTTGATATAGTGTATTTCTTTTAAGCCGAAGAAAGCATTTCAATCCAAAGAAAAAAAGGGCTAAATAATCATGTTTTAAAAATAATCCTAAAACCTACAACAAAAGTAATTTACACACATGTGCACGCACACATTCACAGATACCTCCAGTCCCTGAATAATAAGAAATGAAAACCTACCAAGGAAATGGAAAAAGACCTCTCATGGCTTAACTTGTTTTGAGAATATGTCTGTTAAATAAATTTTGCACGTGACCTGAAGTGTGAGCCAAAGAAGTACATATGGTGAAACTTTAGCAAATACTTACTAAGGGAGTAACCCACAAAGGAATTAAAGATCCTAGCCACATATTTAATTTTTTCACCCAAACTGTTAAAAGTTATGTCATTTTTCACTGGAGAATGTAGGTTGGCTAATGGATTTAACACTACCATTTGGTCTAATTTCCTCATGTCTGCTCCAATCATTGTATAGGCCTCTTTATAGGGGAAAAAAAAAAATCTTAGAACTTTATCTCCTTGTTTTTTGTGTTCTCACACAGGCACTCTGCTATTTTTTACTCATTGAAAGCTGATGTTCGGTGAAAAAGAAACAATTTAGGATAGAGATGAGATTTAATATGGTATACCTAGCCCTGAAAGCAAAATGACTGAGATAAAAACATTTTCCAACACGAACTATATTTTGTAGGTCAGGGTAGAAAACCTCGAAAAAAGAAGAAATCCTTTCCTCTGTTTTTATAAACTATGTTTTCTGATTTTAATCATTTTACTCTTTTCTATCCGAATCTAGTTTTATCTTCTAAATTTTATGTTGCTTCTTTGCAACAAAACCTCCATGTCAATGACAATTCTAACAATAGTAATTATCCTCTGGATGGTTTGGGCTGCCCTTTTTAGCTTGCCTTTCCCAGATGAGAAAAGCCCGCATGTGAAGATCTCTGTGTCTAGCAAAAATGTTTAAGTAGAGCTTTGAAGCTCCTCTTTGGAAGGTTTGGGATCCCAATCTTCTGCAGGCTATATGCAAACCTAGGAATTAGATCAAAATGTTTCACAGCATTCATTCTTAATCTAAATGGTCACTGAAGAGGAATGAAAGTTTAGAGACAAATCTGAGTTCCAACCACAGCCCCATCGCTCATGAGCTGTGTAACCTTAGATTACTTCTATAAATTTTTAAAGTTTACTTCTGACATAAAATAGAGATAGAAATCGCTTCTACTTTTGCATGATTCTTACGAGAAATAAGTAATCCAATGCACAGGTTCAGTAGAATGTTCAACAAATGATGAATGCTCAAAATGAATGAATCATTCTATTATTGCTATTATTATTTCATTTTTAAAATTGGCATTCACTGTTAGTCCCTTCATACCATTAAAACTTTTATATGCAGGGAAATACTTGCATTTGGCCATGTTAGAACACTGTTCCTCTTAAGCTCTGAATGTTTCGCATACATACATAAAAAGAGGCAAACATCTGTTCTAGAGTTCTGGTTTATCATTATTATTGTGTTAGTCACCATAATTTGTGCCCTCCTAAATGTACACTGCCTACCCACAGGTTCACTTGTAACTTGTAATATACAAATTGTAGGAGGGAAATGCTAGACTTCATTCATCTTGCAGTGAAAGCCAATTCTACCAAAGCCTAAAAAAGTATATATGACATTATCAGTAGTAAATTTGCTTGCTTCTTTTTAAATTTATGATTTATTCTCCACTATATTACAAAAGAATTTATTAGATAGATAGAAACATCAGTAGGTAGGTTCATAAATAGAAACATGAAAAATCATGCAAACAAAAGAAATAATATTTTCATGTAACAATCTCAGGGTAGTGATTACTGAAATATAGTCCTTTATTTCACTCAGAATTTTTTGAAAGTGAAGGGGAAACAGGAAGCATAGAGGACCATGGAGCTATGACAGAGCGGGTGTGAAAAGAGATTAGTTAATAGAAATGGCATTGATGAAAATGTACTAGGTGTTCCAAACTGTGCTAGGTATTAACATGTCATATTTCATTCAATTCACATAGAAACATTGTGAATAGCACTAGGTGCTACTATGCCCATTTTAGAGATGTATAATTGGTGTAATAGCTACACAGACACTAAATGACAGGCAAGATTCACACTCCAAACTGCTTAGTATTTCAAAAAGGGTTGTACAATAATTGCACCACCATGCCTGGCTAAGTTACTCTATTCTTAGTAGAGACAGGGTCTCCCTCTTGCTCAGGCTGCTCTTGAACTCCCGACCTCAAACGATCCTCCCGTCTCGGCCTCCCAGAGTGCTAGGAATACAAGCGTGAGCCACTGTGCCCAGTCAAAACTTCCATTTCTCATTTAGGTCTTGGTTCAAAAATTACTTCTCCAGTGACACCTCACACTATGACCTTTCTAAAATTGTACCCTCTCCACATCACTTTCTAATCTCTTACAACCAGGTGCCACATTTACTTCTTTGTCACCAGTCAACCTCCACTCAATGTCAATTCTATGAGAACAGATTTTTTTTTTTTTTTGCTCTTTCCTATATCCTCAGATATTAAAGGAGTGCCTGGCATATAGAAGATGGTCAATAAATATTATTGGATTAATTAAGAGGTAAATTCACAAGACTAAATTATTTTGCTTTGATTAAATTCTTTCTAAAAGAAAGGAACATTGAGAACAACCCCGTCCATTTTATATTTTATTTCCAACTCTGGTGACTTAAATGCAGGAGTATGGTATTTGCTAATCCATTCATTTTCATTGTATCTGCTACAGCGTGGTGTTTGGGTGTGTGTGGGGGGGTGCTGTTATCTTGATTAAAGACAACCTTAAAAATTCAAGGAAAAAAATTCTAAAACTCAGCTTCTAAACAGTTTATATTCTCATTGTTTAGATTCATCTTTCTCTATCATTCTAATCTATATACAAAGCATATACGATGGTTAATTTTATGTGTCAACTTGGCTAGACTGTGGTGTCCATTGCCTGGTCAAATACCAGTCTAAATGTTACTATGAAGATACCTTTTCTATAATGAAATCAGTACGCTTTGAGTAAGGAAGATTATGCTTCATAATGTGTTGGGGAGAGGTTGCAGGCGGTGTCTCATTCAATCAGTTGAAGGCCTTATGAGAAAAGAGTAAGGTTTCTTGAGTGAGAAGCAGTTCTGCTTCAACACTACAACATAGAAACCCTTCCTGAGTTTCTAGCCTCCAGATTTCAATCTCAAGACTGAAAAATCAACTCTAACATGAATTTCCTGTTTGTCAGGCTGCTCTATAGATTTTGTACTTGCCAGTTCGCATATGGTGTGAGCCAATTCCATAAAATAAATCTCCCTCTGCATATCTTATTGGTTATGTTTCTATGGAGAATCTTGAATGAAACAGGGTGTGATGATTGAAACTGCTCAGTACCATGAAACACGGGTGCACTTCCTCAACTTCATCCCTTCACTGTAGGCTTTGTAGACAACACCTGGTGTTATTGAAGTGCCATTGATAGGTGCGAACCATGTGTAACCTGTAGAGTGCTGAATCAGTGGAGGGGAATGGAGATGTTTTCTAAACTCTCTTGTTCCTTCATTGTGGGAAGGAAACATAATTATCCTAGAAAAGTATCCATCCTCATCATCTTTCAAAAATTCTAAGAGAAAAATTGAGCTAATTTAGTATCCAATGACCATTTGCACCACTGAGGGCTTAGTAAAGAATTTAGAATGTAGCAATCCCCAGGCCTGTTTCCGGAATAGATTTAAGGTCCTCGTAGTTTTATGGCTACCACTTTTTTGGGGTTCTCTATCCTCATCCTCTCCAATGTAGTATGAAGTCTCAGAAAAGAGTGAAGAATTTAAGTAATAAGCTCACGTTTATCACCAGGTAGTCATCACAGTCCTTGTATTTATAACTTAATATAAGAGTTTTTTTATAGATTTCTTTGCGGCAATCTATCCTTAGGATATGCATGGATAGAGCAAATGTGACTATTTTTAATTGCAAGTACTAAGATAGCAAAAGCAAAAATATGACTCTTGTACTTCTCAGGAAGATGTGATGCTATGCTTAAAAAAAAAAAAAAAACTCTTTCAGCACCAATATGAGCCCCCACATGTAGCAGATTTTAGGATAAATAAGCTAACAATAAGTAAACTCACCAACAAACTTTGGAAACACGAAATGGTAAAAAAAAAACATATCTTCTAAAGGAGAGACAGAGGGAAGGGGGTACTCCTGTCTGCCTACAGTCTATAGCAGAAGGCCCAGGCAGAAACATAGATTCCTTCTTGCCTTCAGGCTCCAAATAGGCATGAGATACTGATGAAATATTCTTTTTTGTTTATTTTACCAAATACGTAGGCTTTGTCTCTGTGTGTGCATGTGTGTGTGATGTACGAGATTTCAATTTGACCAGTCTATGTGAGTGGGTTGCAGAGGATGGAATAGATAAGTTTTTTGAAGCTCACCTCCTCTAGGTAAATAAGAAGCCTTCTAGAACCACTTCCCTCCCTCTTTCAATCCACATTCGTGGTTGCCTTTGAACATCGACCCTAACATAGTATTAAGGGCTCAGCACAGAACCCCTATCCTCTGGAAAATTATTTACCTTCTCCAAAGCTAAGATTCTTCTTATTTGAAATAGGGAAACTGGCAGTACTTATCTTTTTGGATTGTTGTTAGGATTAAAGGAGTCAGTGCATGTCAGACACATAGTGAGTGATCAGTTGGTATTGATTATGTCTAGTAAGGTCCTGGTTTTTATATAAAACTTATACTGAATGAAGTATAGAATTTATAAGCAGTAAAATGAAATAATCAGAGAAAAATTAATAAGTGTTTTGCTGACTAGGAGGAAAATGGTGAGAAATGAGAGGCTATGGTGTCCTTGAGTGGTCAGAAATGTCCCCGTGGCAGAGACCTTTCTTTGAAAGTGGTACAGGGTTTGGAGAGTTAGATAAGAAATATTAGATGAGGTGAGTAACATATTCACAGACAAAATGGAAATAACTATTAATAGAATGTGTGAGAGCATCTACTCACTGTAATCAAAGTGGATCCACCTTGGAGATATGGATGAACCAACAGGGTGTTGAAGGAAAGACTAGAAATCGCCAATTCTTTTTCTGACATAAAATACCAAAATTCTTCATTAGTAATAACTCAAATTTAAAACTCAATATTCTCATCTACTCATTCCTGTTTTGAGGATTTTTTTCAGTTTATTCAAAATAGTAATTTGAAAGTTTCAAACTGAAATTAACTTCATTTTTAGCCATTTATTGTTTGCAGTTAGAAGGAAAAAAAAAAACATCCTGCATACCACATTCACTTAAAAAAGAAGAAATCCAATAATGTTGTGTGAACTAATCATGAGATTTATTAAAGAATAAATATTATTTTGACCAAGTGTTGACAGTCTAAAGTCTTGGAGTTATTATTACTTTAATAGCATTGCCAAATACATCTTAAGCCTTAATTAATGTGAAATGTTGAAACAATGTTTGAGTGCAAAATATGTCTTAATTTCCCAGACTTACTTTAGTATTTACAAAATCTGGAAATAATGTAGAGGTGTCTGGGTTTTATTTATTCGTAAGTACCTAACAGACAAAATATTTCTGACATATCAAGCTTAAAAAATCGTGTCCCCATAAAAAATGTGGGGTGGGTAGCAGGTGTCAAAGGAAAATTTCATCAGACACTAGAATGACCTACATGCTTCCTTTGATCCTTTCTAACCCACAAGATATATTGCAAAAATTAATCTTGTACAAGATTGCAGGACCCAACAATGACCTCAGCCAAGTTTCATAACTTCTCAAAACACAAACCGTGCCATCGTCATGTAAAGAATGTACTGGGTCACGCTGCCATTTCACTCTCTGAATAACAGAGGAGAAGGAATTGCTGTTTTAAGTACATTCTCTATATAAATACATCCTATAGCAAAGTATTATTTATCTGATTATTTTCCTAAAGTGTTGGATATTTCATTGTGTTTTATCAGAAAGAGAATATTCACCCTGGGACTCTGTTTGGTAAAGTAGTACAGGGATCTGCTCTCTCTAATTAGCTGCACCAGCTTTTAAAACAATTTTAATAGTGTTATCAAAATGTATCTGACATTAATTACTACTTCCCTAGGATGGGGTCACACAGTTCAGATTCTGTTACAAATTTTTGAAGCAATAGATAATAGAGCTAATGTTGCAGTAGTTAGCCCAATCAAAAGGTTGCATTAGCAAAGTCTATACTAGGTAAGCTAAGTGCAATGAAAACATGCGACAACATTCTGTAACATAATAGTGTGAATATTTTTAATCTTGAGGTAAAGAGATGCTAAATCAGATTTAAATTAATTTGACAGCTAAAGCATTTCAAAACTGATATAAATCTGATAGCTACAAAATCTGAGTTTGTGGGTATTTGTGACCCAAGACAGTGTGCCAAAAGTCCTTGTTTTCTCAATGCAGAATGAATGCAAATACCTCAAATATCACTATGGCAGAATGTTTTACAGCTAAACCTGAGAAAGCAGCCTATTGCTGACCCCAGCAGCATTAGACACAAAGCATTCTTAAAATAACCCTCAGAATTTTAGTATTTGGGAAGTCTCTTAATTTATTATAATTAGATTTAACCTGGAGACATTTTTATATTTGGACAAACCTGATTTCCCCCACCCCATTCTACTCCCATTTGGACAGTGCTGAAGATATTGCATACACAACTTTTTTCAGTGCTTTATATACTCCCTAGGATTGGATTGCGGATGAAGCTGGAGTATGGGTGAAGGATTATCTTTCTTGACTTCTTCAGACTTCTGGAGAGGACAAACAACTTTGAAACAAAGGAAGCATCCCCAAGGTCAGGGCACTGATGAAGCTTAAGTTTTCACTATACATTGCAACAACCAGTTAGAAAGGGAAAATATCCACTTGCAGAATGGTATTAACCCCAATATGCTGGAACCATTGATAGCTAAATGATGGTGGAAAACTGCGATTTTTTAAAGATCATACTATTTCTCTATTTCTTTAGGTGAAAGTTTAGATTTCTTTGGCTAGATTTATTCTTAATTTGATTGATTGGGGTTATCCAAAATTTTTTTTAATGTATCCAGTACTAGCAGGAAGACTCTCTGAATGACAGTTAGGGTTGCCAGGAAAAATACAGGATGCTTAAGTTAAATTTGAATTTCAGGTAAACAAATAATATTTTAATATAAATACAGACACTTATGTTTGCTAAATCTGACAATCTTAACTACAGTGAGCTAAACTTCTAAGCATAAAAATGTAAAACGTTATCTTCACAAAGAGTCCTGCTAAATCTCTTCAAGTTACTATTATTTTGACTGGGAAATAGGCCCATAATTCAAAGCCAGGGGATAGTTTTGTTGTTTTTCTCTCTATTGCTCAGTTTCAGGGAGGATTGAGAAGGCAAGAATGGATTTTGGGTAGTGAAGATAAGATCAAAGGCACTTCTGTTGGTGGAACATACAATGACCCGTTGCGAAATTGTGGCTGGGAGGCCAGGACTCAAGACAGGTGCAGCTACTGTGGGAATATCATGGCCTATGGACACAGGAGATGGGACAAGTGATGACCGGGATAAATTTGTAAAACACGTAAACATTATTCAGGACCTCCCTGAAATCTTTGAGGAGGACAATCTGATAAAACACTAAAAATATTGTGGTGAAGCAAGAAGGGGTTTACACTGTTGTCTAAAGGGTCATTTTGAAGACAAGTGGGATCCCGGATGGTTAAAACACTAGTGCGTTGATTAGTCTAACACCTCCAAATTAATACTACCCTCACTTTATACATGACAGAAATACTCACGAGTATGCTGACGCTAACTTGAACCAAGGTCTGGGTTACATGAAGACATGTAGAAACATTGTGAAGATTTTCAAAAGCTAAATCATATTTATTAATACCTGTGTTAATATGTGTAAGACCCAGAAGGGTTCTGATCTTGAATACTACTGAGTCTAACATGGCTGCCAATGTATAATGTGTCAACATAAGTGGGAAAAATTCTTTTGGAAGGCTAACACTACAAATACCAATAGCGAAATTCCTTCTGATCTAAGCCAATATTTAGAAATGGCTTTGGATGCTACATTATAAATACATTTACCTGAAAAGCAAATGAGAGTGATGAAAATTAGTTCACCAGGTTCTTAGAAATAGTTCTTAACATACAGTATATGAATTTCTCCCTTCTTATTTTATTAATTTAACTTCATTAATAAATGATTTCAAAATGTGGCAATAAAACGTGACACCACCATTAGCAACATTTTAATGTTTTCAGATGCTTTCTGATAGTCTGCTTTTGAAAGATGCTATGTGGATGCAGCTTTCATATCAGTTTATAAGTATAAAATATTGCCCAGGACAAATGCTTATATAAGTAGCTATTTAGAAAACTTTGTGAAAGATTTAATTAAGCATACAGGAATGCTATTATTCACTTTTAAGCTTCTTGAGATTTTCATTTTCCTTTAGCTGTGTTTAAAACAATGAATGAATGAACAGATAGCTAGATAATGATAATAAAAGTCCATTGCACTTCAAACTGCACTGACATGAGTTAAGGCACATTCTAAAATGAATAACTGTTTCAAAGAATTAATTTTCCAGATGGCTGTCAATAAGCTTAGAAAAGAAAGAATTAGATTAAGAATGAATACATGAATGTTATCTACAAAGGCATTCTTTGTGTACAAGTCCTGAACTTCATGTAAAAGTTATATATACCATTCCCTTTTCCTATACCCACAGAGAACAAATTGTTTGCTTTGGTTACTTCTTTCCATATTTTCCTAAGATTTTAGATGCCAGAGAATTGTTTTAGCTCAGAGAAAATGGTAGAAACCATTCCATATCTTTGCAAGCCTGCACAAGTTTGGGAGGTCAAGAGAAAGAGATGTTAAGAAGCATGAGACACTAATGAAATTGTTCCACACATATGAAATTTCCATTCCAGAGTCCCTAATGTTGGGTCATCTGCATGTTCAAAATCTTGTGGTCTTCAGTTAAGGCAGCATTTTCCAGCTGGTCTTTTTTATGTTGACAGCATGAAGCATAAATCCACAAAATGCTGCAACCACAAAGCATAGCGTCCAATGCTAAAGCTATTGCCTAGCCTGGTTTAATAATATTATTTAAAGCCATTTTCCCTCAACATTGACAAAACAAATCTGCTTTAATAAGGTTAGAGAAAAAGAATTATTGCCATGTGATAGCTGCTTATAAGCAAGTCTTGGGCTTTGTCTCCTAGAAAAAAAGAAATTGGTGAAAAATTCAAAATTTTGGTCAACCAACCAGTTATTTTTCTTACCACAAAGTCAAACATATTGTTCAAATGACTTTTAAAATAAATCCAGGGAAAATACATATCAATCAAAAGTGAATGCCAATAATTCAAAATAAAACACTACTACATTAATCAGAAAGATAACCAGTGCGTCAAGCAGCTACCCTGAGTAAATGACCAGAATTTATACCAGAAAGGATAAAGTAGAAATATAGATACAGGCCTTTTCTTCAAGTCCTTGCAACATAATGATAGTTAGTAATAGGTTTGAGGATGATCTAAAGATTTGGATGACTAGGTTCTAATTCAGTCATTCTCAAATATTTTGGGCCATGTTAAGAAACACAGTTTATACCATAACCAAGTACACAAAGAATATTCACACAAAAAAGATACATTTACAAAAACATAAAAAATCTTATAATACTTACACTTATTACATATAAACAACTCTGACATTTTCTATTTTTTTTTTAAGTGATGAGCCATAATCTACAATTTCAGAAACATTGGTCTAGGAAGCAGGACTGTGACCTCTTTAAGAGCAAAAATATTGTCTTGAATCTTTACATTCCAAGAAACTAGTCCAGTGTTTAAAGTTGAATGGATGAAGAGTAAATTCTTTGTGAATGATGAAATAAATGAATGCAATTTGTATGAATGTTTAAAAAAAAAACATTGAGATTTTTGCAAGTGGTTACTTTTTCTCCTAAATTGTATCCCTACTGTTGCTAGCAAAATCAGTAGATTAGATAGATGGATAGGTAGGTCAATGATAGATAGATACATAGATAAGTGATACATAAGTAAAATTTTTCCAACAAATCAAACAGGTATTTCAATTTCCTTTATCTCTCTCTAGACTAGAGGCCCTCAATGAATGACCACAAAGTGACATCATACTATAGTTAAGAACATGGATTTAAGAGGTAGACCAGCTGGATTCAAATCCTAGTTCTTCCAAATTCTTTGTGACCCTTTTCTGGTGCAAGTGATTTAACCATTAAGTGTCTCAGTTCCCTCATTTGTAAAATGAGGTTGATATCGCTTCATAATCTAGATGACTTAGAAGGTCTCATCCAAACCTAGGATGTTTCTACCCCCAAATAAGTTGGGACCCCACTTCTCTGCTGTGAAGATTAAATGATTACATAATGCAAAGCACTTAGAACTCTGCCTAAAAATGTAAAGAACACTAAATAAGTGTTTCTAAGTCTTCCTTTGTCAATTCAGAGTAGCAGAAGACATCTTTTTTCCCCAACTTATCCGAAACACAAAACCTGAGGCACAGAGACCAAAATTTGTCAGTGGTGAAAATGTGTGACTTGAGTGGGTTGTGCTAACTCTCTCATGACAGAGAACATTCAAACATGCTCTGGACATGCACAAAGAATGTGGACATTGCATATAGTCTTTTTAGAAGACATTGCATTTTTCTTCTTTGAACAGCATCGATGTTGATTGAGTGGGATTAACTCCAGCCCCAACACAATGGTAGGACCTGAGGAACACAAATAAATAACTATACTGCTAGCATCCTTATTGTGCCATTGGTTGGTTCAGCAAAGGACATTTAATCCAGGCTTAAGTCAGGCAGGATAAGTCATTACTTTGGCCACAAGAGATAGGCATGTGATTTCAAATGGTCCCATCTGAGGGTAGTAAAGGGCATTTGTTCTATATCTAACACAACAAAAAGCTCTCATACTTTAGATGATAAAGTATAGAGTTGTGAGCCCACCAATGACTGCAGCCATTATTCTACGTTGAATGAATCACCTAAGGATGAAACCAACATGAGGAGGAGGGTGGATTATAGAGGATCCATGAGAAATGGAGATGGTCAAACCACTTCAGGCACGTTCTACCTCTGCACATCTCAGTTATGTGAATCCATAAATTTTCTGTATTGCTTAAGTCAGTTGGAGATAAATTCTCTGCTAAACTGAGTATCAAGCATCTGATGAAGGCTTCATCTAGATTACTTAGAAGGTCTCATCCAAACCTAGGATGTTTATACCTCCAAATAATTTAAGACCCCATTTCTCTGCTGTCAAAAATGGAGGAAAGGTTTTTTTCTTAATGTGCTACTTTTATTTAAATGTTTATTAATTTTTCTTCAATAAACATGCTAAAAACATTAAAAATAAATGCTGACAATGTGTCAGGAACAGTGCTAAGAACTTTATAAACATTATTTTATGTAATTTCACAGGAATTCAGTGCAGTTGGCACTATAAATATCTGCTATTTCAGATGAAGAAAATTAGGCTACTAGAAATTCATAAATTTGCATTTAGATCATATAATTAGTAAATGAAAAACTAGAATTCAAACATGATTTTTATCTAGTCCTTAAAAACATTCTTTACCACTATACTTTCTTTACTGCTTTAAATTAATTATATGTCAGATATTGTATTGAGTAGGTATCAAAAGCAAACTGATTACATTTCAATAAACAATTTTAAGAACCTATTATGTGCTAAGTAAGATATACAATTGAATAGGTTGAACTTAGAAGGACAAAAATCAGATTTTTTTCCTCATCAGTGCCTTCAACTGTAGTCTGAAGTATTTCCATTTTCTGGCATGGGGTGTCAGGTTACAATGAGTCAGATTGTGGGAAATTTCAGCTCTAACAACAGTCTAACTTTCGTGTACTAAAAAGTCTAGATCAATGACTTATATTTTCAGCCATTGTGAAGTAATTATCCAGAATTTCACCTCCTACTATAAACAACAAGAAAACCAAGCAAAATTTTAAAATAAAAGTTTTCAGACGTTGCATAAAAACCTATGCAAGACACGATACTTCAGAAAAGGGAAACAAATGAGGTGAACCCTACCCTACAATAGTCCTGATGTCCTTCTTACTGGAGGCAACTATTAACAGGAAAGTGAAAATCAAACAAAACCCTATAGCCTTGCTGGCTTCAGGAGATCAAGGGAAGAGTTTGAGGAGGCTAAGGCAGGTAAAGTTTTGTGGCAGAGTTCCATAAAAAGAGGAAACAACATAGAAAATGAGCTCAGAAAATTTGCATCGATGTTCCTTTAAGTATTTGCTAAGTGTTAAGCCATGAATATTGTTTCAGTCAGTGTTCGACCAGAAAAGCAAAACCAGTAGAATGTGTGTGTGCATGTGTGTGTGTGTGTGTGTGTGTGTGTGTGTGTGTGTGATTATTACCAGAAATTGCCTTATGCAATTTGGGGGGTTCGGTAAAGTGATCCTGTAGCAAGGTGCGTAGTCAGGAAGTGAAGAACATGAGCAGGCTGGAACTCTATGAGCTGAAACTTGAGTCCACATGCAAGCAGTTAGAAAGGGTAGGTCCAGGTGAAAGGGAGAGAAATGTGGGGCCTAGCTGCTTGGTTTCTGTCTCCTCAGGGATAGCCTAGGCCCTCTCTTAGGACTTCTATCTGGTTAAATAAGATCCATCCAAGATAACTTTCTTTTGATTAACTCAAAGCTAACAGATTATTTTTTTTTTTTTTTTTTTTTTTTTACAAAAGCACTTTTAATGCAATTAAGACTGGTGCCACCTGCTCTTTGCCAAGCCCTGGCTCTGCGGCCACTGCGGAGCAGAGGCGAGGCTCCAGGCCGTGGCTGGTGATCTGGACACCCTGCGCACAGGGTCAGTAGGCCCCCTATTTCTTCTTGGTCTTCACCAGCCCTTTCTGCACGAGGCTGTGGTACAGCTCCTGGATGTAGGTGTAGACACACCTGGAGTCAGGCATTGCCAGCCACACCATGTCATCCACCTCCAGCAGCTGGGCACAGTCGGCCAGTTTCCTGCAGGGTGGAGTGGGGTGGGGAGCAGAGGGTCAAAGCTGAAGGTTGTGGGAACCAAGGGCATGGGTGGGGGCAGCCCAGCAAGGATGAAGCCCACAGAATCGTGTGTTGGGGCTGGGAGATCGTCTGAGCCAACCATCCTGTTGTACAGATGAGATAACTGATAACTGGGGCCCCAGCAGACCTAAGACCCAAACCCAGCTGGGTCTGATTCCATAGCCCATGTTTTCACTACACCGTGTGTCCTCACACGGGAGTAGGACCCTTTGGCGCCCCTTGAAGCTAACAGATTCTGATTTTAATTTCGTCTGCAAAATTCCTTCACAACAACACCCAGATTAATCTTTAACTGGTAATCTAGGAGAAGGTGTGCATAAGCTACAAAATGGCTCCCTTGTAGCCCATTCTAACCTATAACATATTAAAAAGGAAATTCTGGGGTGTGTAACAGTGTAGAAAACTTGGCACCTCACAAAGTGTTCACAGATAGGGAAAAAAAAAACTTGAAAAGGCGAGCAAAGAAGGAGTAGAAAGTCATAAGCTGAACAATTCCCTAAACTCATACTAGGAACAGGAAATATTTGAGTTCCACCAAGCCAGAAAAGAGAAACTAGAGGACTCTATCTCTGGAACTAAGGCTACTCTAGCCATGCTCTAGCAAAATTTCAAAACAGGATGGAAGAGATTAAACTAGTCTTCTAGTAACACAACTATTTTCCTAAACAAACCTCAATGTTCCTTAATGGAAGAAAACAAAACCCAGACACTCAACAGCATAATGTCAAAATGTCTAATAAGCAGTCAAAAATTTGTAGACATCCCAAGAGAAAGGAAAGTATGACCCATGACCAAGAGAAATATCAGTCAATTGAAGCAGACCCAGAAATGAGAGAAGTGCTGGAATTAGCTGACAAGGATGTTACAACAGCTATTAAAACTGTATTCAAATATTCAAAGGAAAACATGAGTGCAGCAAAGATATAAATGGAAAATATAAAAAAGAACAAGATGGAACTTCTAGATATAAAAAAGTGAAATTTCTGAAACGAAATTTCATAGAATGGGATTAATTGAGAATTAGACACTACAGAAGATTTTAGTGATATTAAAGATATAGTAATAGAATCTACTGATAATGAAGCAAAGTGTGAATAGAAGACTGAAATAAAATTGACAGAGCTTAAAAGGTTATTGAAAAAGTAACAAATGGCCTTAAATGTGTGTGTTTCAGTTTCCAAAAAACAAGACAAAAGAAGAGAAAGGCAAAAACAACCACAGCATCAGCAACAGAAACAAACATCAGAAGAGCCCAACATCCTTGAAGAAGTAATGAACATTTTTAAAACATCCGCATACCACACACACACACACACACACACACACACACATACACAAAGAGCTCAAAGAACCCAAAGCAGGATAAATACAGACACAGACAAAACATATACTCCAAGACATACCAAAATTAAACTACCTCCAACCAGTGATAAAGAAAAAAATCATAAAGGCAACCGACCAGGAGATATAAATAATTACACACAGAAAATCAAAGTTAAGAATAATCACAAACTTCTCTCAAAGCATAAAGGGAGCTAGAGTTCTTCTGTTAATATCAGACTAAGGTTCAGAAGAAGACATATTCTCAGAGATAAAGATGGACATTTCATAATGATAAGAATGCTAATTCATAAAGAAAGCATAACAATGCTAAATGAGTATGTATCTTAACACCAAGCTTCAAAATACATAAAAGAAAAATAGATAGAATGAAAAAGAAACAGACTAATCTAAAATGGTAGGTGGCTATTTCTGCACTCCTCTCTCAAAAATGGATAAATTAGTAAATGGAAAATGACTACAGATATTAAAGTTTTAAATACTATTGACCAACATGACCTCATTGAAATTTATAGAACACCAGCAGACACACATTGTGTACAGGTGCACAAAAAACGTCAGCAAGATAGGCCATATTTTGGCCCACTAAACAAGTCTCAATAAATAAATACAAAAATATTGGAACCATAAAAATTTCTCTAACTATGATATAATTAAACTATTAGCAGTAACAGAAAGGTCATTAACAGGAAGATATTTGGAAAATCTCTAAATATTTGGAACTTAGACAATATACTTCTAAATAACACATGGGTCAAAGAAAAAAATCATAAGCAAAATTATAAAATATTTGAACTAAATAAAATTCCAACATACCAAAAGTGTGGGGTACAAGTAAAGCAGTGCTTTGAAGAAAAATCACATATTCAAAGATTTGTATATTAGAAAAGATAGAAAACCAGTTAAAAACCAATGATATAAGTGTCTACCTTAAGAAGCTAAAAAAAAAAAAGTAAATTAAAACCAAAGTATGCAAAAGTAAATAAGGATAAGAACCTAAGTTAATGGAATAGAAAACTGAAAAATAAATATAGAAAACCAATGAAACCAAAACTAAATGTCAAAATTAGAAAACCCCAGCTAGACAGATCAAGAAAGAGAGAGAGAGAGAAAAGAAAGAGCATGCTAATATTAAAAATGAAAGAGGAAAAATTACTGGAGGTCTTTCAGACATTGAAAGGTTAATAAGGAATATTACAAATAACATTAAGCCAATAAATAAAAAAATTAAGTTTAAATGGACAAATTCTTTGAAAGGTAAGCATTACCAAAACAGGCTAAAGGAGAATTAGATAATCTCAGTATCCCATGTCTATTAAATAAATGAAATTCATAATCAAAAACTTTCCCACAGAGAACACTCTAGTCCTGGATAACTTTTCTTATAAATTCCCAGAAACATTTAAGGAAGAAATAAAAATGCTACTTCTGTACCAACTCCTTCATGAAATAGAGGAGTGATTACTTTTTAATTCATTTCATAAGACCAATATTATCCTGAATTTGAAGCCATAAAATATATCAAGAAAAGAAAACTGGAAATTAATATCCCTCATGAACAAAATTCTTAACAAAATATTAGCAAATTAAATTCTGTAATAAATAAAAAGAACAATACACCATGCACAAATGGGATTTATCTCAGGAATGCAAGGCTTGTTTTACATTCTTTAAAAAAATCAATGCAATACACATTAACTGATTACAAAAGAAAATTCACTATGATTACTCAATGAGTACAGAAAAAGCACTTGAGGAAAATCAATATCAATTATGATAAAAACTCTGAAGAATGAGGAATAAAGCGGGGATTCCTCAGCCTGTAAAGGGAATCTACATAAAACCTACAATTAATAGCATAAGCATGGCACGATTTAAGGTTCTGTTTTTATGTTCACAATGTTCACTTCTATTCAACATTATATTAGCCATCCTCTCAGTGAAATGAGGTAAGAGGGAAAGAAAAAAAAAAAAGTAAACTATAGAGATTACTAACGAATAAGTAATACTGAGTCTATATACTGATGACATAGTTCAATACTAAAAAACCAATTGTAGTTCTATGACTGGCAAGTAAATATTAGAAATTAACCTCTAAAAAGTTAATGCTATTTATAATATCTGCAAAAATATGAAAAAATTAGGGTTAAATTTAACAATATATGCAAAAAAGGTACAAAAATAAAACTATAAAATATTGACGAGAGAAAAATTTTAAAAAGCACAAATAAATGTAGAAATATTCCATACTAATGAAACGAAACACTGACTATTAAGGTATCTATTCTCCCCAAATTGATCTACACATTCAACACAATCTCAATGAAAATCCCAGCAGATTTTTTTATAAAAATTAAGAAACTGGTTTAACATGTATATGGAAATGTAAATGACCTAGAATGGCCAAATAATTTTGAAAAAGTAAAAAAATGTTAAAGGACTTATATTACCCAATTTCAAACTTATATAATACTACAATAATCAAGATCTTCTGGTATCTGCATAAGGATAAACTAATAGAAAGTTCAGAATTATTATAAACTCATTTATATATATGGCTAATTTATTTATATTTGACATAGGTACCCCTATGGGGAAAAGATAGTCTTTTCCATAAATGCGATTGGAGCAACATAAATATTAATTTGGAAAAAAGCAAACCAGGCTTTTATCTCTTGACATACAAAGAAATTAACTTGAAATGGATCATAGATCAAACTATAAAATCTAAAACTATAGAACTTCTGGAAGAAATTGTAAGAGAGCATTTTTTATAACTTTGAGATAGAGTTCTTACATAGGGAACCAAAAGCATGAAATATGAAATTAAAAATGATAATTTGTACTTTATAAAATGAAAATATTCTCCTTTTTGTATGTAAGGCATGGTTAAATTAAAAACTGAAAAGATAAGCCACAGGCTTGGAGAAAATATTTGCAATACATTTGTCTCACAAAGGATTTGTATTCAGTATATATAAAAAACTACTTACAACTAAATAATAAGAAAAACACCATAATGCAAAAATCTTTAAACAGTTCCCAAAAGAAAGTATATTTATAGCAATAGACACATAAAAATGCTCAAAATCAATAGTCAACAGAGAAATACAAATTGAACCAACAATGAAATACCACTACTCACTTAATAGATTATCTCAAGTTAAAAATTCTTACAATATCAAGCTTTGATAAGGATGTCGAGCAACTAAAACTCTCACGCATTGCTTATGGAAAACAGTGTAACTTGGAAAATAGTTACATAGTTTCTTATATACTCAAACATACTTACCACATCATATAGAAATGCCAATCCTAGGTATTTATCTCAGAAAATGAAAACTTATGTCTGTAAAAAGACTTTACTGTATATAACAGCTCTATTCATAATAGCCCAAAACTGGAAACAACCCCAAATGTTCATCAACAGGTGAATGGACAAACTGTGGTATATCCACACAATAGAATACCATTACAAATTCAAAAGGAACAAACTACTGATATGTGCGCCAACCTATATTAATATGATTTCAAAAATGTGCTGAATGAACTAAGGAAAACACTAAGGCACATACTCTAACTATCATATTTTTTTGCAATTTGAAAAAAGATGAATTTATAGGGACGGAAAGCAAATCAGTAGTTGCCCAGGGCCGGAGTGGGGAGCAGAGAGCTGTATTCTGAGATAGGACACAAGGGAATTTCTCCTTGAGATGACAAATGGTTTCTATATATTGGTTGGATGGTGGTTACATGGGTGTCACTCATCAAAATTCATCAGAATGTGCATTTAAAACTAGATGCTTTTTAGTAAAATGTTTGGCAGTATCAGGTTCTTCCATTGCCCTTCCTCCATTCCCGTGACTTTGTCTTTCAACGCCAGGGCTCCTCTACTTTGCAAGTGGGGTTATAGGCAAAGCTGAATGTCCTGGGTGCTATGGCAAGTATCAAAATACTGACCCTTGATCACTAAGTTCATGTCGGGGAATTTTCCAAGGCACCTCCTACTCCACCCCATCCCCAAAGACAGGATTGCACCTTTTGCTGACAGTAATGGATCCTGGCTGATGTGTGACCCGCTCAGTTTCTCCCCCAAACAATATACCCACAGCCTTCTTCTGCTAGGGTCCCTTTTGCCTACTGGAGATTCAAAGCCCAGTTCCCTTTTTGAATAATACTTGGTCATTAGTAAATAAGTCTTCTTCCTCTGAGAAATAAAAATGGCTTCCCGCATTGCAGATCTATCCTCCCATCAAGCTGTAAAGGGTATCACCAAATATCCTCCCTCCCCTGGCTTTTCCAAGAAACCAAGCAAAAGTGTCTTCACAGGTACATGTCAGAGTCTCAGGAGAACACTTCCATGCTCTGACTGCTCTTTTGACATCACGGGATCAACCTACATCTCAGAAAGAGTCTGAGTGGGATCAGCAATGCTAGTTGTCATTCAAAAAAAAAAAAAAAATCCCAATTGTTTATGAGTGGGTCTTCCAGTTTTCCGCCTGCATTTGGCCTACAGGGGAGGGGAGAAACATCCAATTCTTTCCTTTACCTTAAAATGAGAGAAAATACCACAGCAATTTCTTTTCTATTTTTGTTACAGCAGTACTTTTTAAATTTCTAGTCTTTTCTTACACGTACTGAGGATGGCTGTGGCTGTTGGTAATCAGAGGGCCATTTGGCCCAACTCGTTAAATCTTACTGAGATATGTGCAGCAGCCCTGGTAACAGGACTTTTTTGTCACCTACTGTCTCCACCTGTGGGTCATTAGCAAAATTGAGCCATGAATGAAAGTTCCACTGGGCATTCTTGGCATGTGCTGGATTTTTGGGATAACAAACCTGTTGGGGGAAAATGTATTCTTAGCCCTCCAGTAGATCATAGCTAAGTGCAGAATACACAGGGATAAACAAATCATTTCAATACAAGGTAGTTAAGATCAGTGAGAGTCACAAAGAGAGATTAATCTCTTGAGGAACCCACAGTTTGATCAGAAAGCAAGTCAAGAAGATGAACCTTTAGAGTACAGAATGAAAGGTGCTATATTAGAGAAAACGGCAACACAGAGTGAAAAGCAGAGTGGAAGCACAGCTTCTCCATTATAATCTCCCATCATATTCATCGCTACAACTTTTTTTTTTTTTTTGAGACAGGGTCTCCCTCTGTCACTCAGGCTAGAGTGCAGTGGCATCATCATACCCTGCTGCAACCTCAAACTCTGAGACCTGCTGCCTCAGGCTCAAGGGTAGCTGGGACTACAGGTGTGCACCACCACACCCAGCTAATTTTTCTATTTTTTATAGAGACGAGGTCTTGCTCTTGCTCAGTCTGGTCTCGAACTCCTGGCCTCAAGCAATCCTCCTACCTCGGCTTCCCAAAGTGCTAGGATTACAGGCATGAGCCACTGTGCCTCACCTCCTACTATTTTTAATATTTCCTTTACATGATGTTCACTAGTCTCTTTATTCAATTCCATACTTTTGCAATTGCATAGAATTTGCTTTCTGATATTTTAGGCAATCGCTATTTGATGTCTCACCAGAAATTAGATATAAATATACTTTTCTAAAAAGCCGTCATGTTTCTCTATCTATGGCCTGGTAACTTTTACTGGGAGTGTGTTTGGCTTAAATAAAACACTTTAGATCAATACCATATGCAGACAATGTATGCATTTATGTATACCATATTTACCCATATTTATGTAGTTCTACACAATGAGTATAATTTGCCAGTGTAATTACCAGTTCAAAAGATATCTAACTGCCCATAAGTAAATGTCAAAATTAGAAGTTCCTACTTCTGTATTTACCTAAATTAAGGAATATAATTAGCAAGTTAAATGCCATTAAACATCCATGACTTTAGTATCACAATCTATATGAAACAGAAATGAGTTGGATCCAGTGACACTGGATTTCCAAAAAACATATTATGTGTCTGCCTTTTCTGTTTTCCTGTCTCCTACTTCCTCCCCTTTCTCTCACCTCTCCCTCCAGTGGTGATTCAAATATTAGGTAATTGAAATAATTCCCAAGGAAAAAAAGTATACACATGGCTTAGGATTTGACCAAGTGTTGATTCATTGCCATTCAATAGCATTAAATTTGCAAACCAATAATAAATGAAGTGATTTGAAAGAGAAAGAGAAAGAATCCAAAATCTCTGGGCTAATGCCCATCTGAGAGTCTTTACCATGAGCCAGTGCTGGATTAACAGGTGTGTGCTTTGATCAACAAACAGCTGGGCTCACCCACGTACATTTGGCATGCAGTATTAAACCGAATTATTTTCCAACTCACACTTTACTTAAGATTAAAATATAAATAGGGTATAAATTTGTTACTTCTTTTCAAGTGCCAAGAGGTCCAAAAGCACAGAAAAAGAATGTGATATGAGAAAAAAATATTTTTCATCATTCCCATTATATACGAAGTACTTCTTTAAACACTGTATTTCTAAAATAATTTTACTTAACAAATACTTCTGTAGTGCTTACTTAGGTGTAGGGCACTGTTCTAAGCTGCTTTATGCATATTAAGTAATTTAATTCTCATAACTACCCTAGGAGTTGGATAATATTTGTCCCCCTTTATTAATGGGGAAACTGAGAATCTGCTAAGATGCATTGGACCTGATGTTTAATTCCCAGGCCTTCTGGCTTCAGTGGGTTCCTTTTATCATGAAAGAAGGCAAAAACAAATTTTGCTTCACTCACATACCTTATATTTGTGAGAGCCAGGATTTTAATTTGGTTCCACTTGCTATCAGTATTCATGATCTCTATTTTAAGACACTAGGTGCAGCAATTCAGATCAAACCAGTTAGCTACAAGTAAAGAGAGCATCTCCACTATTTGAATTGAGCAAAACTTAGCATGTATCGAATTCCAACTACAATTCCACAACTCCAACTGTGTTAGGTCTGAAGAGTACAGCAAAGAAAAAGAGAGGTTCCACAATTTTTCCAGCAGTGAACACAATGATTTACACTTGGTAGGCATAGAGTAGATGTTTCCTGCATGAATAAATGATTAATCAATGTAAAAATTGCATACCTGCAGGAAAATGAATTTGAGGGAGAAGGGCTTAATAAAGAAAGTGCGGATCCAATCTGTTCTGGGCAAGGACAGCGGCAGAGAGAAGAGGTTTTTTGTTTTTGTTTTTGTTTTTAATTTTTTTTTTTAAGAGAGAGAGTAACAATTGATCTGAGATTCAACAAATAAAAAACAAGCCAGAAAAGGGATGAAAACCAGATGACCATTCTAGCTTATAGAGTGTTTCTATTGTTGAATCATGTTTTGTTTCAAACTTATCTATTCCTTCTTAACAAAAGTTTCCAAGATT